>LZPO01077233.1:6119-23343 GCA_001675575.1 Neotoma lepida
GCTCCCACTTTGATACACACAGTTAAAGTTAGTTGTAAGTGTGAGTGGGGAGAAGTCTTTCCATGGAAGTATTTCCTTATTTCTATTACTCTGTACACAATCTTAAAACATTGTCTGATACTTACTGTTCACACCTATCGATAAAACTCCTGAGGTTTTTATATAGCGGTCTTTTCATCCAGTTTTGCATGGGAAAGATAAAAGTATCTTTATGGCTCTGTCTTCTAATATTCAAGCAGAAATTTTTCTTTATGAACTAAGTGAAAAGGTAGAAATGTGCTGGGGGTCAGGAGTCAAAAGGAGAATGCACACTTTCCTGAGCACATACTATGTCACAAGAATCTTCACAACACCACCACTTAGGCTGAAGCCAACATTCAGAAGGAAGCCACTTGTCAGAGCTCAGAAACTCAGGGTTGGGTTCAGCATGCATCTGTCTACTACTTGGCTTTAATGTCCTTCTTACCAAGAATTTATTACCTGTTAAAAATGGCTGTGATACTGCTTGAATTCCAGGGGACAGTAAAGCAAAACATACACACGGTCTTTTCTGCTGATTAGATTGTCAAGCCTTGAATTTACCTTTCTCATTGGTTCACAGTGACCTTGAGCAGAATGAGTACTGATTGCTCCTGCATATACTCCAGAACTTCCTTCCACAGCTCTTGTCTCAAACCTGGAAACCAGTGTGACTGCTCCCCTCCTCTGCCCCAATGGCTCTAATTCTATAGGCTGGCCTGGAACTCACTATGCAGCCCAGGCTACTCTTTTTAGCCTAGGAAGCTAAAACGATCCTCCTGCCTCAACCTCCTGAGTTCTTACAGGTGTATCACCATGACTGATCTAAAACACATTGATGAGGTTAATGTTCTTAAAGGTAAAGGCCAAGCAGATCTTATAATAAGTTCTATGAATGGGAGATTAATATAAATAACAAGAAGCCATTGAAATATGACCTTTCCATCATTTGGCTTTCTCTGTGGGCAGACTTCTGTAAGGACAGATAATGTGACTTGACTTTTTTATTGTATTTTTATTATTTAAAATAACTTTTAAACTTAAATATATTTTGATCATATTCTTCCCTTCCTCCAAGCCCTTCCAGATCTCTTCCTCTTCCTTATCCACCCAACTTTAAGTTCTTTCTCAAAAAATAAACAAAAACCCCCCAAACTGAGAAAACAAAATAAAACAAAACCCAAACAGAACAACAACAAACCCACCAAATAAAAGCACANACAAAAATCTATGGAGTCCATTACATGTTGGTCAACTACTCCTGAACATGAGGCTTGCCTTGAGTTGGTTGATATACCCAGTGTCACTCCATTGGAGAAAACTGATTCTCCTNTCTCCCAATAGGTATAAATGACAGCTTACTCATTAACTTTTACTCTAGGGGCTAGATTTTCATTCATTCATCCATTCATTCATTCAAAAAAATAACAATAAAATATAATAAGATAAAACAAAACTATCATATCCAAGTTGGACAAGACAAACCAAAAGATGGAAAAGAGCCCAAGACAAGGGATAAGAATCAAAGACCTATTCATTAGCACANTAAGGAATGCCATATAAGAAACTAAACTGGAAGCTATAATACATAGGCTAAGGACCTGGTTGATGCAGACCCCTGAGGGCCCTTGGCATGCTGCTTCAGTCTCTGTGATTTGCTAAATAACTTTGAAGGGGAAAAAAGTCTGAAAGCAAACAAAGATGATGGACTCTGCCATTGATTTCCACTTAAAATCAACATTTACAACGGGGAAACATTGAGGGCTCCACCTGGGCTGTGAGAAAATCTGCAAACCCAGTGAATAAAAAACAAGCTTGGCACATGCAGAAGAAGAAAACCTGTTTCTCTTGAGAGCACTGCTTCCCGNAGCTTTTTCACAGAGCCTCCTGCTGCATTTCCCCCGCTGGAGGCCACCTGTAAGACTATGAGACCTTTAGCCTGGGGCTGCTTTGAGCNATCCCATATAGTCAAGCAGCCAGCACACACTGCATTCTGAGCGCCACTAAGTTGAAGATGGTTTTTCTCAAGTGGACACCTGTACATTAGGAATGGCAACCAGGCTCTCAACACATTTTGTTCTTAAGCTCCGCCACCAGCTCCCTTCCTCTCTCTCCAAATCCTGCCCCTTTCAGAAAGCCCGCCAAGTGGCAGCTCCTCCCCTAGAGCCGCTCAATATCGAGGCTACAGGGTATTTAAGCTCTGGTCCATAGACCTGCCATGTGATTTCTCCTCTTCTCCCAAGATCACCTGGGAGTCCTTTGCTCAGATTAAACCTGGTCCTTTACCTTTTAATTCGACTCGAGATGGCTTACTGTGTCAGCGGAGAAACCTAGTAGCNGGGATTCAAAATACTTATCATATTTCACATAGGCTGCTCCGAAGTGGTGGATGGTAATGACTTTGGAGTGTTTTGTCTTTAACAGTAAGCCAGAGTCTTGACTATGCAATTGACTGCAACTACATAAATTGCTATTCGGAGTGAATCTCACTATATACACTTGTGTATATGAATACAGCTAGCTGCACTTTCTCCATATGATCATGATTGTTAACATCCCACCCATTTTAAGTGAGCAAATTTGAATAAAATGGCTGCGTAATACATTCCGTGTTAACATCAGCAATTTAAAAAGCCCAAGGATTAAAAGTTAATTCCATCCTTTTAATTCAAGGGACATATAAATGGCATTCTGGGTAGAGCCAACTCCTCTTTTATCCGTCCTTTCATGCTGCCTCCACACTAATTCTTGGTTGTTCAAATGCTACCTACATAATAAAAGCCTTGAGTTAATTTACTAAGATTTTACACCAGTGCAAATGAAAGAAAGGAAAGTGCTAAACAAGGCAATTAGCACTCTGTTTAGTGCACTCCCAAAATAAATGTAGGCAATTTACAATTTGGCAAATGGTACTCTATCCAGATCCAACTCATTTATGCCTAAGGGGGTGGTACAGTTCATTAGGGGGAAAAAGTGTTTATATATATTATGCTATTGAGGCCCAACCCATTTTGTTCTTCAGCAACAGATGTGACTCCTCCCCAGGTTTATTAGTGTTTCTTGCAGAAAAATGCCAAACTATTATGCTTTCAAATAAATGGTCCAAAAAGAATGCCTTCTACTATTGAGTCCTAGTAGCCAGCTTTTTACAAGAGGGGGGTGTGTGTAAGTGTGAACGGGAGATGATTTACGAAACTTACAGTGGTGGGGTGGGGCCTCTTTCAGGGTTGGAAGCATGCGTTTCGGTCTGGTTCCAGTTGCTGGGATCTGCTGGAAGTGTGTACTTGAAGTACTGCTGACTGCTCCTTAATTGACAGGGAGGTTGCTCCAAGCCTTTCATGTTTATTCTTGTAAGCCTCTTATTAGCGCAAAAATAATAGATGTTGTTAATGCGGAAGCACAACCAACATTAATATTTAAGATGCTCCAATGATAAAGGTTAAACATGTGTTTAGATTGCTTTTGAACAAAGAGCTTTACAAAATAGTTTGGAAACATAATGGTGGAACAAACTTGGAATCATTTCACCCCACGTTGAGGCTTCTCATTCTTCGGGATTTACTCTTTGTTTTAGGAAGATGTAGTTCTCACAGGCCACATTCATATACCATTCTCATCTGGAATTTATATTCCTGTTGGAAGGGACATTTTTTAAATGACATCTACAGAAGGGAGGTGCAATAAAACCACCAGTCTCTCTTGGATTCTGTTTATTTCTGAGTCTGTATGGTTCCATTCAGTGGAGAAAAAAGAAAAAAAAAGAAAAAAAAAACAAGGCAAAGTAAAAGCATTCTTTTGTGCCCTCTAGCTGCTAGAAGCACAAATAGAAAATACAATTCTCTCATGATTAAATTCACCTAATCTAAGGTGGAGGGGGGAAAGCCCATAATTCCTATGGACTAAAAGTCTTTTTTCTTTATATAGGAAAAGATACCCAGATAAATAAATAAAAGTTTACCATTCACTGTGCCTTCATTTTCATGAGACAAAGCAAAGCAATAATTCATGAGGGGCTCTCAGAAAATTAAACTGGGACACCACTTCTGTGGAGCAGCTAATTAATATGACATACGTAGTTTGAACTGGGCATTGCTTGAGTATTGATCACCCCTTTTCATTTTTAATGGACATTAAGTAGGGATCTCAGTTTGTTTTAGGAACATTGCAACTGCTTTTGGCTTTTATGAAGAAGCTAGGAAGGGTATACAAGTTCATGCAAATGAACAGGTCCCCAGGGCCTTTGGGATATGAAGCCTTCCTCTTTCAGGTCACCCCTAAAGACAATGTTGATTTGGGGGAGACAGTCTTGATAGCAGTTGGAGTTACAGCCCTTTGTATCCAGGCTGTAGTTCAAAAAAAAAAAAGGTGCATCGTGTGACTCCCTTCCAGTGTGGAGAATGTTTTGTGGAGGTGAATAGGGTTTTGGGAAGATTTTCCCCAGAGGGAAAACCCAGAATGCCCACTTTGTTGCACAATTCCATGTGTGAGGAGGCAAAGTCTCACAACTTGGAGCATGTCAGCTGTTCCAGATTGCGTGTATGTGAGAGAGAGTGAGTTTGAAATGTGCAGAATTTACACACAACGACAGCTCTATCCATGTTTCCTAAGAAAATGCTTCCAGAAGTGCACAGAATTCTCTGTGCATCCTGGAGAGAGAGAGAGAGAGAGAGAGAGAGAGAGAGAGAGAGAGAGAGAGAGAGAGAGAGAGAGAGTAGGGGGAGGGGTGCCTGGGGGTGAGAAGGAAGTTGAGCTGTTTAATGATTCAAGGGAATCTACAAGAATACTCTCCCCCCTTCCTTCCCTGAAGTGAAGGCACAGTTCAGAGGACTCAGTTGAGGAGCCTCACAGCCATTCCCAGCAATTCCCGGTACGTGGTGAGTTCATCTGAAAGGGCTCAGTCTCAACAGATGTTCTAAGTGGCGCCTCCTGAGCTGCTCTTGTGTGCTGGAGAAATACAGAAATCAAGCTAAATCAAATTAGGCAGTGGAGTAAGAAAATAAAGGTCAGGTCCACCAGCATCCGAGGAAACAGCCTAAGCCAATATGGCCATCTTCAGTCAGGGACTAATTAAGGGCTGATTGTCCTTCTTGGTGAGACCTCAAAAATGCATGGTGGTGAATTATTAAAAACAGCAACAAAAAATAATGTAAAATTCCCACTCCCTGCAGCATGTCAGATGAAAAGATAGGGAGACGTAATATCCAACGGAACCAGCTTGTCGGACACAGATAGGCCTTAAATCCTCAGCTCGCTTTGTTTTGATTACAATTTTTCATCCTTGAAGGGAGCAGGGAAGAAACTCTAAGCCTGTCTTGTGTTACAGCTCCCTTACCTTTGTCTGCCTATCTCAGCTGGTATTTAATTGGTCAGCAATAGGAGGGAAGTCTCCTTTGAGGTAATGAATATTGACTGTTTATGTTGAAATGTCAATGTGAAAAGAAAGCCCAGCACCAAAGAGGCAGAACCCAGTGTGAGAGTCTCGGACACAAAGGAGGCACCAGAGAAACCAGGCGCTGAAAGGCAAAGCAGCTGAAATTCAAAGAGCTCACGAGGCAGAAGTGGCCCACATGTGTGGGAATTTTAAGCTTGCAGTTGACAGGTGAAAAAGTCATTATTGTTACCTGCTAGAACCAAATGTAATTTCATGTTTCCTCTAAAACAGCCTTGGAAGCCACAATTCATGGAAATGCTTTTCATTCAGAAAGCAGACTCCTCTTTTCAGGGACTAATTTCCACTTTGTGAGGAGGTAAACCTAACCATTCCCGGGTACTCGGCTCCTAAATGGGAGGAAGAGCAGAGAGCGAGATGCTGCTGCTGTACACAGACTGCAAGATCCCAATAGCTGGGTCCTGCGTTTCCAAACAGATCTTCTGGGCTGTTGAAGTTTTTGTGGTNGCAATTAGAGATTTTCAGGTAAACAAGGAAGGGAAAGGAAGGCCTTGTCCCAGGCCAAGTGCAGTGTGCTAATGAGCTTTACTGGGTTGAACATATTATCAGATAATAATTTAGGATACTGCTTTCAGTGTTTCTCGGTCATTTGAAAGTGGCTGTGAGCTGACAGCTGATACTAGTTTGTTAACCCTCTCTGTTCTGGTTCAGCCCTTGAGCATTTACACTGTGTGTGTGTGTGTGTGTGTGTGTGTGTGTGTGTGTGTGTGTGTGTAAGCTTTGTCTTGTTCACCCATGATGGATTTTATGTCACTTCCTGAATTGGACTTTCCTTTTTATATTTTCCCCAGATGGTAACCAGCTGGATGGGGAATATCAGGGAAAAAAAATAAAGAAAAGAAAATCAAGCAGACAGAGAATGCCTATGTGATTTTGACTCATAGGGAGTTTTAACCTTGCCACGTTTCTAATGTTTAGGAATCTCCCATTGGGTTTCACAATAGTTTGTAAGTTAATGGTCATCACAAGTATTATACTTCTTACATATTTATTATGAAAAAGAAAAGGAATGAACCAAACTTATAACCACATAACTACTGCCACTCATGGGACAAATAAAGAGACAGGAAAATGGAAATAAACAGAAAACTTAGATTTCTGGTTCCCATAAATGGGGAGTTGTATTTATTGTTCAGTTTTACTGTTCACATGTTTCAACTGACATAGTTGAACCCTATCATAATCAGGACTCTGTCACCACAAATTTCTGAGGCAAGAGCTTACTACCTTTCTCTTTGGATCCAAAATGCTGAAGAGTTTGTTGTTTTTATTTGCCAACCATTCAATTATGGTTATTAAAAGCCTGATAAATAAAGGATGACATGTGTAGTCATACCCTGGGTTGGGCAGGAACCCTAACCTGTGACACTCACCTACATTGAACTAACAAGCAGCATGCCCCATGGAGAGTGATACTTCTTCATTAGCAAGCTCCATTTCACCTTTAGAAACCCTGGGCTTCCCGTTTGCATTAAGTGAGATTGAGATGTCTTAGGGCTCCCAATGACATTTAGGAATCCTNAAAAGAAGTCATTACTTCTCCAGTTCACCTGCAAAGAAGATGTCATTAAAAGAGGGAGCAAAATGAAACCCTGTCAACTTGTTAGGGCCCAAAAGGTAATTCTGCCATCAGCTCTGAAGAGGGAGGGTGATACACAATCCTATCATTATTGACACGAGAGAACCTGCTGGTGTCAAAGGTGCTGTCGCCAGAAAAGTTCAGGTGTTGCTAAATTCATTAATGTGTCATTTTGAAAAGATGTGATGTCATTCTGTTGTCTGTGGGGATAAAAACTGGAATCCACTTGCTCCTGTCAACACACTATCATCTTAATTTCGTTTGTTCTGCCCCCTGTTTGCCATCTGTAAGAGGTTAAGGGCCACGGGCGATGACGTCTTAAAAGGCTACTAATATTTGACATATCATTTCAATCTGCCTTTTCATCACCACCCCCTACCACCAAAAATTATTCCATGTTGTTAAATCAGCACTACTTTGATAGTTTGCTTGCATGGGTTTTGCTAATGAGAGTAGTAGACAGAAGGGTCCCTTTTATTCTATTTGTTTTCATTATTAAAGATAAACACACTTACTTTTCTTCATGAANTTGTGATGCTATATAACCATAACAACTTTAGATAGTAATTTGACGTTTAGATTTCCTGATATTGGAGAAATTCTCCCAGCTTCATTGGCAAACCCTTCCTTGGTTAAATTTCNTTTTTTTAAATTTTAGTTTTATAATTAATTTATAATATAAATTTAATTTGTAAAGACTCCTACAACAAACAGCATGTAAATGGATGGTATGTATTTGCTATGGTGAATAGTATTATTTGACATCTTTCTGCTTAATTTATATCAGAAAATATTAATATTGTAAAGAGAACAAATATTAACTAAATAAGTCATTGTACAAACACCACAATACACATTTGCNAATAACGAAACATTTATTTTTCTACACATNTTCTCTCTAAGTGATGGTTTTAAAAGACAAATCACACTCTAATAACTTAAAATTTTAAACATGAAGTATCTCAGCAGTGTAATGAATGTTTAATTATTATGTTGATCATCTATAAAACAGTGAAATCATTTTTTTATACCTTGATCCAATTCGGTATTTATTTGCTAAACTTTCATGCAAAGGAGATGGTGTGTTTTNAAACTTTCTTCTAGAAAATTTCAGTGGCCTCATGATAAGGAGAAAAGTGACAAGTGCTTTTTCTAAATAAAACTACANGATAGCTGTTTTTAGAATAGCCCTCATGTTCTGCGGACTTGGGTTCTAATNACTGAGATTTATTTTTCTTGTATGAACATTGCACTTAGGAAACANGCCATGTTGTAATTAGCACATCACTGATACCTAAGCAGCATAGTCAGTGTCACAGAAAAGAAAATAAGCTTTAAATAGGATTGTATGTACGTAACAGCCTNTTGTTAATCATATTCATGTATCCCCAGATTANATGTCTGAACTTCCCATCTAATTCTACTCCCTCCTGGTACCCAGCTTGCTGTGCAAGTAAAAGCACCTTCCTGATGCACAGAAAACAGATATTTTACTGAACATAAATCTTGCCTTTTCCATTTTCATTTAAAATTCATTTTCTGCCTTGAACTGTCAAGTCTTCTTTAGAAGGGAATTTTCCTTAGTTCTAAAATCAAAANCAAAACAAAACAAAAAACCCAGTATAAAACACAGAATAGCAAATTGTCAGCCTTTTCTGCTTAGGCAANCCACATATGTGTTAAGCCAGTTTGAGATTTAAAACGGCCACTACTGATCTGCCTAAGCCCATATGTGCGCATGGCCACATTAATAAGTTCCACACCCAGGTGCTTTGATGTTTTTATTGTGGTCTTAGATCAAGATGGGATTTCCAGCCCCAGTTTTGAGACTCCTTTCTGAGATTTTGAGTGCTCATACATTCACGGATAGGCAGACTCCCCGCGCAGGAGGAGCAGAACATATCACAACTTGAGCTGCGGGGATCTCAACAAGCAGCTGTTGTGGGAACCAGGGCCGACCGGGCTTGCCTTCATTGATATATGGAGCACTTAACCTAGTGCGAAGCTCAGAGGTGGCGGGAAGGCTCCCCCTGGACGAGTTTTTCAAGTTGATCTGGTGGTTGTATTGTCNACTCTCAGGGTAGTAGGCAGGGGGCACACACTCTGGACTTTCACTTGCAGGGAGAAAGAAAATCAATCTTCGTGCCCCAAAGATGGGAGTGCTGATGTGGAAAGTCACGGAGGCATTGGAGCCTTGTAAGGAAGCCTCTCAGGAAATGCCTTTAGGCTTCTAGCAAGATCCTGGACTGCATCACAGCCCTCGTGAGATGCAGGGGAGTTCACATATAAATAGAAAGGGTGTTTATGGGCCTTGCCCCCGAGATGCTGTGGTTTTCTGATCAAGAGAGAGGAAAACTCAACTGAAATTGTGGATGTATCTGTGGATTGGAAAAATAAATATAATTGAAATTTTCTATTCTTCACCAGACTGTAGCCTGTACCTTAGGAAAAAAAAATATCATGCACAGATTACGCTCAATAATTTTCTATAAGGGCTGTTGTAACTGTTTTTGAAAGTATCCAACTCCACAGACGTGTTTTTTGTTTTGGTTTAAAGTCTCATATTTGATATTAAGGACTGTTCCTGGTGACGCAATGCCTTTCCAACTGAAGATTACATAAAAACATTCGGTAGTTAAAGTCATTTGAAAATATTCTAGATTACACACCCTAATGTAGTCAGTGGCTGAATTGCTGGTACTCCTTGGGAAGGCGTTGCATGGGCTGAAAGGAGCCATTTTAATGAAGTGGTCATTTTCAGACCAAGAATAAAAGGCGCCAGAGCTTGCTGTGCTAGCATTCAATGTAAAGCGATGCTGGCCTTGTTGCTGAATTCCTTGCCCTTTGAAAGCCCCACCATTGTTCTGTGAGCACCCATTCGTGACACGAAGATCTAGATGGGGCACCTGGCCGCCCCAGAGCGCCACGGTTTGGGTAGGACTGCCTTGTGTTCCTTTGTCACTGTTCATATAAAATCGGCCACAGTTGTGTTACGATCCCACTGGCTGCACCTCTTCACTGCAAAACTGTTTGTTCAGGCAATGAAAGGAGGTGACGAGCTCTTTGATTTCTTTTCCTTTCTTCACTACACTCAGAATTTTCAAAACTCCTTTCATTTACTCAGTTGCTTTGCATTAAGAAGGACAGATGGGAGGAAAAAAATCCTGTTTTCACATTCTTTTCCATTCTTATTAACTGTTTCTATTGTCTTAACTCGAGAAGTACCATGAACATGTTTTCTGAGGGTGTAGAGAGAACCCCCTCCCCCCAGAGACACACACCTCCTTCAGCAGGATAGAAAATTTAACTGTGGCAGCTTTGGAAGGTTCTTTTTCTTCTGCTGCAACACCACTCCTGGCAGAAGACATGGGAGGATGCTTGACCCCCATGGAAGAGAAATCTGAGTTCTTGGGTCTCCTCTGGGAAAGAAGCAGATAATATTTTATAGTGGCAGAACAGTCTCTAGTTCAAGTTCTGTCATTAAATGGTTATTTTAGGGTTAGAGAAAGAGAGTGCAGTACAAACATGAGGACTCCAGCTCTCGTGTAAAAAGCAGGGCATAGATGCAGATGCTTCTAAGTCCAGCATCACTGGGATGTTGGGTCCAGAGACTAACTGATCCCAGGAGCTGNCCAGCCATCTAAACTGAAGTGGGGAGCTTCCGGTTCAATGAAAGACCCTGTTTCTGGACAATAATAAGGCAGAGGCATATGGGAAGATACCCTCTCTTGGTCTCTTCCTCTGGATCCACACACAGGCACCCACATACTCATGTACATATTCCAGCTCCCTCTCAACCTTTACACACACTAAAACATAATAAAATGAANGAAATATCTTCCTTAGACCTGTTCCCAGAAGACCATAAGCAAGAAGGGAGTTCCTAGAACACTANGAGATAGAGTCAGGACTCCCTGACCCAGAATGTCGAGGTACCTGCCTTGTTTGCTTAACACTGCTTCATGGGCTGAATATAAAAACCCTGATTTTAAATTCTTCAGCTGAGAACCACTATAGCAGCTGCAGTTCTTTCCTCCCTTAGTGAAAAAGGTGAGCAGCTTCTGAGGATTTATTCACATAAAATGGAGCAACTTGGCAGAAAGTGGCAGGTCAGCCCTGGGCGTTTCCGTAGACCGGTTGCCCATACTCACAGTTTATCAGGTTACAAGGAGTAATGGGGCGTGCACCTTTAGAACACATTCATTGTCAACACAATGCTATGCTCCTGACTTTAGCTTTGAGGAGGAAATTATGACATTTAAAAGAATCTCCCACGCTTTCTATAAAAAGCATGTGAATATCTATAAGTATTGATCCAAACTGAGCACAATGAATAATTTATAATGAAAAATTCTTTGTCTTTTGGTTTTAAAGCAGCTTGCTTCTCTCTCTTTCTCAAAAAATTATGGTTAGACAACCATACAACCATATTTTTCCTTCTATCATCTTACAGCCATACCTTATTTTTAGAAAACTGTGTTATTTGCAAAGGCTGTTTGAAGTTGGGGAGGAAAAGCAAACAATAATGTGTACTTACCAAAATGGAAACATACTGTGGATGTTCTACTTTTAGGAGAAAATATAGCTTCAAATTTGAGGGGAAAATCCAAACAGGTTACATAATTTGTTGTAATAATTCTGTCATCTTTGGTATATGTCCTCACTTCACAGAATCATTTAAACATATCTGTTCCCTTGAATAAAATAGGGATTTCATTTGTTGGAAGTAATAATTCCAACTGAAAATATACTCTTGTGTAATGAGAGCAAGATGAACAGGTGCACCCAGCATCTTTCACAGTACGCCTGAGAAGGGGGCGGCCCGTCGATGTGCTAAATATTCTCAAACCTCACCAGGAGTCGGGCTTTAATTGATCATGATTCCAGGTCATTTTGGGGATGTCTATCAATATTTTCACAAAGGGGCAAAGTGTCCCACCCTTTTTTCCTTTCGCTCTTGGACTCTTCGGCACAGATTTGTAGAAATCAATGCCTTTTATTTTTTTCTTGGAAAAGACATTGGCAAATTTCATTAGACTTTTTATGTGGCTGCAAATGGGCTTTAATGAAAGGAATCTCTTCCCTACCTCTTTGTTTGTCTGTCTCTGTGTCTTCCACATGGAGTATGCCATTTCAGATATGTTGAGTTTTGGTGTTTCAGAATTCTGCTACTTTCTTGTTTGTGATGGAAATGATGACAAGAAAAAAGGAAGGAACTATTGGGTCTGGAGATTGTTATTTTTGGAAGACGATAACCTTTCTGAGATTTTTCACCACCTCCCAGAATTCTTAGTTTATTTTTATTCCTTGGGTTCACAGAGATGGTATATACACTGGCAACTTATGAAATACGTTTAGTAGCACACCGAATTCACCTGTCCTAACATCCAACAACTGTTCTGAAGTCTCCTTGTTGCTTGTAGCCTCCTCATTGCCTTTAGGTAAATGTTATCCATCACTTAGAAGGAAATTATAGTTTTTTTTTCATTGAATTTGTTGCAGTAGGTATATTTTTCCTAAATGACCAAATATGCATTTGATTTCAATTGTTCAAAAATGCATCCTCTTNTGAAGTTTCTACCTCCCTCTGCTCCAGAGAGACATGGTGGAGTTGCACACAAAGGACATGAGAGTTTTGGGATGGTTGCAGAATTTAGGTTCAAACCAAGTCGCTGCATTGATTGGTCATGAAGCTGGGCAAGTCACTTCCTTAGTATCCTTTCAGGTGCCAAAGAGTTACAACTGTGATAGGAATGATGATGAGATTCTTCTGAAAAGTAACTGAGAGATGCTTTGTCAGGCCTGGGACACCCCCACTAGTGCATCATCAGGTACCCCCTCATTGGTGAATCAACCATGTCTTGTCATTTCTTCCTGGCTTATAACTGTAGCCTTTAAAACCTTCTCTAATATCTCCCACCAAATGCAAATATGGAGAATAAATACAGTTGGCTCCCCTCATCTGTAGGTCCTTCACTGTCAAATTCAACTAACCCCACCAAAAATGATTTTTTAAAAAATTGGGAAAAAGAGGGGAGCTTTTTAATGGCAGAGGAGGATGGGAGGTAAATACAGAGGCAGAGATGAGGGAGGAGGGATAAGTAACCCCAAGGATGTGGGAATAAACCACAGGCAAGCACATTGTTTTATGTTTACTTATATGTAACACATACGTGTGTGTGTGTGTGTTTACAATACACACACATATATAGTTGAAATGAAGTTTTGCAATTTGAGGTGATAATACTCCCCTTCCAGAGCCACAGACTACCTGACAAAAACCCAGGGCCGGGCACAAGTAACCTCCCTTCATGTTTTGGTCTCAGAAGTCTAAAAGACTCCCAAAATGATGTAGCTATTGCCATTGGCCTATGTTACCTCCAAGAACATGAGGGGAAGACTCTGTTGTTCAAGGTGCACACACTTTGGACACAAGACTTGAAGGAATTGAGGGACACTAACCTGTAAGCCTCCTCTTTGAGGACTAGCTCTCATAGTATCTGAAGGCACTATGAAAGTTCCCTAGGGAGGAAAAACAATCAATAATCCTGTTCACCTGTGGTGCCTATGAGTCACAAGAATGACCAGCATGACAAAATATTCACAAGGGTGCAATGTTGGTATTTATATCTTTGGAGTGACCAATAACCATCTAATTGCACATGAAGCCTACTCAGTAGGAGCAAATTGATGCCTAGTATTGTAAATGTAGTCCACTACCTATGCCTGGTTAGGTCATGGAGCCTAATGTGGAACCTACTACTGACACTTTCATAAATCCTTAGAAGTTCTAACTTCATTCTATAAACTTATCCTTTTTTGCAAAGATACATGTCTCTCTCACTACTCACCAAAACAGCTTCTTTTTGTGCAGAGACCCTTGCAGAAAGCCACAACTAGTCAAAATGTAACACGTCTACAAAACAGCTTACACCCAAAGCTAAGAGGGCATCACAGAGGAGGCAGTGAGAAGATAAGACCCAGAGAACAAGGGCTTTTTCTGTGAGATATTGTCTTCTGTATGCCAGGAAAGTGGCACCCATAAAATTTCAACATGTTTGCCTAAAAAGACAAGCACAATGACAACACCAATTGACATACAGTATGGATGGGGGAAATCTCACAAAGCCCCATTTCTAGATGAAGAGTTACAGTTAACTAATGGCTGCTGAGAGAAAATGTCAGTCTTCCCCAGGGACCAGGCCCTGCTCCCCACCCATACCCCGTAGGTTAGCCAATTCATAGTGGTCAGCCCTAAACACATATACATACAAGTAACACTAAATGGATTCATCAGGTTATATTTGCATGTATATATGCGTGTGTGAATCTCTCTCTATATATATGTATGTATGTATGTATATATCAGTAATAACGAAAGAAGATGATGTCATAATTTTGAGAAGGAGTAGAGGAGACTTGCACTTCTTAGCATGTTCTGACTATTTGATAGATGCTCCTTCTAGGACTATGAAATGATTCTATCTCTAAGATAATATGTGATTTTTCTCAGACTCTCAGCCATACTAGGGACATATTGAGGAAAACTTGCTTTCCAGCAATGGACTAAACTAAAAAAAAAATTCTGTGTTTGAGGAATAGAGTAGCCATGTTAAGGATTTCAAAAATTCAATTTAAAAGGCGTGTTCACAGTTGAACTAAGTCTAAGCATGTCCAATCTGGATATCTATAGCAGGACTCCTTGAATTCTTCCTACTCTCCTTTCCTTGAGAAGTTTTCATGTAACCCCAGTATATAGCTCTATAAAATAAACATACCAACTTAGCATTTACTGATAGTAATGAAGAAATTCTTTAATCTACATATGGTTTTATCATTTACCAAGACAAAAGTACATTTACATAATAATGAGATGGATGTACTTGTTCATTTTTATATAAAAAATTAAATCTTGGATGAATATTTGATACAGCATGTAAAGCATCTTCCGTGTGTTTTTCAGAGTTGATTGATGTTTTGATTTGTTCTCATCAATTCTGAGAACACTGCTTTGCATAAGTCCGTAGTACAAAACGCAGAAGGATGTCTAGAACTATTTCAGAAATTATTGAGAATTCTGCCTTAATCGCATGTCAAAACTCATCTAATGTTATTTTTTAATAAACTCAAGTCAGCAACTCAAACATAAATTTTAATTTCAAACTTTCTAACACAACACGATCCGGAGATATTTATTAATTTGATGCTTAGATACTGAGGAATGATAATCAGAAAATACTAAAAGGACTTATTTTGCATAATAAAAGAAAATTTTGTATGCATATTAAGACACAGCAGTTCATAACACACAACAGTCCTGAGTTTGAATCAGTGTGTCTTAGGCAGTGTTCATCGGTCTTATACCATGTGATGGCATGTGCAGGACTAACTGTGCCTGCTCTGTGTTCAGAACCTATGATGCAGTACGGGTGAGCTCTGCCAGAAACACCACTGATTCTTCAGCAATCATTGAACTGATTTTTGGTTGTTGTCTGTTGTCAAGTGTTTTGCAATTTCTACCTTCAGTTATGGGACCCTACATGAGGCTGAGAGCTGCAGGTNAAGAAGTTGTGACGTATAGGAAAGAATGAACTTTGAAAATCATTTGGTGATGTACTTAATGTATAACTGAAGTTTAGAAATTACCATAGCANACAATTAAGACATTTATGGGGCTTTTCAGACCTGAATGTTGCAATTTACGTTTTAAAGTATCACTGGGTGGGAACTTGCACATTTTCTTTAATAATATCTGTGCTTGTATGGTCATTGTCTTTTTCCATGTTTTACAAATCTTGATAATAAACTTGGAGATTGCTACTTGGTAGAGTAATTTTATGTTAAATAAAATTATGTTTGAGATCTAAGTATTAGTCTTTCTCAAAATGTGTGGACTTCACTATGTTAATCTTTACTAAAGTAGAAATTTTTTATTGTCATATGTTATAATTCCTTATTGTTAATGGATTCATTGGTCTAAATGTGGGCAAGGATGCATCTTATATTAAGAGTTTTGTTACTGGGTTACAGTTGTGATGAAAATGAAGCTGTTACAATTCAATAGTGGTATTTTCGCCATGTCTCTGCCCTGTGCTTGATGTATTATCTGCATGGGAAGTTTGAACATCAAACATTAACATTTTTTCTTAGCTGTCTGCCCTAACAGAAACAAGTCCTTAGCAGATAAAGGCCACATCCCACAGACAATTGTTTGAATAATTCTCCCTGGGTCCATTCCTCAAGGGTTTTGGCCTTGACTCCCAGTGTTCACAGCATTAAGAGGGTTAAAGGTTCTGGCATGGTGAATTTATTGTTGACATCTCATAGTCCTTAAAGGCAGGATCACTAATGGGTGACCTTGGGGTTCGACCATTCCAGACCCAAGAAGATCAAGTCTCACCCCCCTCCTGCAAGTGCAGTGACCCCTCTATTCTCACTCTCCATGGCCTAACCTTTAACTCACTGATCTTTGACCAAAGTATTAAGCAAACACCTGCTTGGGGCTGTGGTCAAAGACTGTGGATGTGAAGACCTACCATCATTTCACGTGAATAAGCTGTGGTAATAATAATGAAATATAGAGCAGCTCTGTGGACATGCTTACAGTAAGTAATTATATTGTTACTGACCACATGCAGCCCAGATTCTGTAACAACCCTTGTATATGCTGAATCAATGCTAATCAAGTTGACCAGAGCATTAAATGAATTGTCAGTGGACACACTGAGGCTTCTATGATTTGCATTAACACTGAGAATAGTGCAGCAATATTTATCCACTATTACTATGAGAGATCAAGTCTGAAATTAAGTTTAGAATGTCTTAGATTTACCATTGACACTAATGCAGCATTCATTAATGTTTAACAGGGGTACCAGGAATCATTTAAATGATTAGATGAAAGATATGTGATGAAGACAGCTGAGATGAATTTTGTACTTTGGGGGGAAAGAGGGAGAATGTGACACTGAAAGCTACTCTAAACACTCGATTGCCTTCTGAAAAACAAGCAGCAGAATGATTTATGCCATCTTAGCTGTTTTTATTTAGGTTTTGTAGTATCAGGCTCACCTGCTATCCTGGAACATTCTAAAATATGAAATTATAGAAACAGAAGTGAGTGCAAAAGAGCTAAGACCAAAGGAGTGTTTCACTTTTCACTGTGAGGACTGATGTGT
>LZPO01077234.1:4610-18767 GCA_001675575.1 Neotoma lepida
AAAAAAAAGGAAAAACAAAGACTTGGAATGAAAGAGTTGACAGTCCTCATTGTGAACAGTGTATGTTCAGCCTATATAGACTATCAAAGGGTGTTTGTAAATGAACTGTTACAACTTATTAAGGTGTTCTGTAAAATTGATAAAGCATAATAGATAAATGAAAATAAATACACTTCTACCCATACACTTCTGTAACGCCAGCACCCAGGAGGGTGAAAGCAAAGGGCTACAAGTTTAAAGCCAGCCTGTACTTCATACCAAATTCCAAGTCAGCCTGAGCTACATATAAGACTCTATCTAAAAATCACAACAATGGCCAATGAGTTAACACAGCAGGTTAAGGGGTTGGTGGCAAATTTGGTGACCTGAGTTCAATCCCAGGAACCCTCGTGGTAGAAGGAGAGCATTTACTTCCATAGATTACCTTCTAACTTCCACATAAGTACATGGAGCATGCCCTTTCCCCCACAAAACAAACAAGCAAATGTTTTAACAACAACAACAAAAGTATATTATCTAAACACAATCAGAAATTTTAACTTAGAACAAATAACATCTGGCAAAAATGAAATAAAATAAAACATTTACATTAAAAGGTATAAATACAGCAAGAGATATGCCAACTTCTGGATTATTATGGTATAAANATAAGACAGTAAAGAGTATAAAATGAGTATATGGAGCATTCTGAAAATATAGGCATGTACATATAATGTGTATATACTGTAGGTTTCATTTCCAGCATTACGAGAAAATGAAACAACAAAATAGAATAAAGTTAATGAATGAAATCTATATACAGCAACATAAGAAAGTGTCCCGTTTTGCTGAACACAGTGGTACACACTTGTAAGCCCAGCACTTGAGAAGTTAATGCAAGAGAATCAGGAATTCAAGGTCATCCTTAGCTACATAGCTACAGTAACTAGATAGTTGGATACATAACAAACAGGATTGGGAATCTGAATTTTTGTGTATGTCATTGTAAATTAGTATGCAAGGGAGAAACTATTCAATAAAATAAAGTAACTGTTATTTCATATCAGCCACAAAATAGCCTATAACATTAGTGAAGTTTAAAACAAAGATTTTTTATTTTTTTTTGTTTTCACCAAGCTTCTTATTTTAAAGTAGTTTTCAATAGTCAGAAAAGTTTTAATTGTTGATGAATTGCCTTGTGTTTCTTCTTCATTCAGCGTCTCCCATTGAAACCATCCCCTCTTATCAGGAGACACTCATAATCCATAAGAAACCAGTGCTGGTACAGTCCCATTAAGTAAAGGCAATGTCATTCTGATTTCCTGATCTCCCATCCCAGTGTCTTTTCTCCGACCCACACTGCAGTTAGTGACCAGGTCTCTCTGGTCTCATTGGTCAGGTTTTATGTAGAATGTCTATCACTTTAGGCTTATCAACTGGGGTATACACTTACAACATGAGGATGTTAACCCTGATTACGTGACTAGGATGTTTGCCAGGTTTTTCACTGCAAAATTGCACATTTCTCCCTTTTCCTCACACTTAAGATATTCATCCAGAACAGCATGTTCCACATCCTTGAGTGAAGAACCCCCACATAAAGCATTTAGAATTCCTTTGTATGGAATACAGCCATTTAGTCAGAGAACAGGATTTGATTTTGAGAAGGGAAATAGTCCTTGAAATAGATTATAAATAACATGAAATGAAAGATTAATACATTTGAGCACATCATTATTTTTTTGTAGCCTAATCTTGTCTGAAATTTGTTGCAATTCTCCCGCCTCAGACACTAGAGTGCTGGTATTACAAGCATGTACCAATACACCCAATATATGACTATATTAATTTATATCCTTAAAACCTTTGACCTTTGTATAAAGTTAAAAGATAAATAATAGACTAAGAGACACATTCCAATGTGTGCAGCCAACAGGGAATTTGCATACAGAATAAATAAAATTTCCCACAAATAAGAAAAGGGTAACACTCATGTTTCTACCTCAGAAAGTCATGTTGAAATTACAAGGTAATATCTACCACTCATCAGTTTGGAAGGACAACTGTCCAATAATAACAGGTATGGAATTACAGGGCAAGCTGTTCATCCATTTTAGTGATTAGAGGAATGTGAGTTTTATGAACTTTGGGAAAATATTCAGCAATAGAATGGAGTTAAGGATTTATAATACTCTAAAGGAACATTCTCAAAAGATGTGCTTCGCAAATGTTTCTGTGCACAGGGATCACATGAGGAGCTTGTTAAAATGCAGATGTTGATTCCGCGATCTGGAAGCACCTTTGTTTCCACCTAACTCCCAGCTGTTGCTAAAGCTGCTGGCTCACATGTTGCATTTGAGAAATGAGGCTATAGGGCAGAGATAGTAAACTGTGCCAGTCTGACCCCTGCCTGCTTTTGTAAATGAAATTTCTTTAGAGGGATGTTTTCTGTTTACTGTTTGTCTGTTGTGGCTTCCAGGCCACATTGGCAGAAATTGGTAGATGCAAAAGAACTATACAGTGTTCATAGCATAAGATATTTTCTATTTGGCCCTTTACAGGAGAATTGCTAACTGTCATTCTAGAATGTTGCTCTCATATGTGTGTAGACTTTTGTCATAACAATTTTATTGTGACTTTTTTGAATAATAGAAAAAAAAAGTAACTAACAGTTGATAGAATTAGAAAATAATTTGTAACCTTAGCAAAATGAATGCCATCAATTAAAAATCAATAAATGGAAGCCTGGGGATATAGCTCAGTAATAGAATACCTGCCTACCATACAAACAGTCCTTGGTTCCATTCCTGGCATCATAGGAAAATAAAAATGGCAATAAAAACAAATAACTAAATAAAGTTAATAGATGAAAACTAATGCATCAATACTGGAACGCATCTTGTTTTGCTGGGTTTGGTGGGGCAAGCCTGTAATCCCAGTATTTGAGGGGGTGAGCAAGGATCAGGACTGCAGATCCTTTGTGTCACAGAAGAAGAATACCCAACAGAAAGCAGTTGAAGGGAGAAAAGAATCTATTTTAGCTTACAGTTCCAGAGGGTTAGAGTCCATCAATATGGCAAAGGCACAGCAACAGTTAGGGAAAGCATGGCGGCTGGAGCAGAACGCCAGCTGATCACATGATCATACTTTTGTCCACACACAGGAAGGAGTGAGTGAGAGGAGGATGGGGGGATAGGAAAGGGAGTGAGGCTATACAATAAAAGCCTGCTCTCAGTGATTCACTTCCTCCAGCAAGACTCCACCTCCTAAAGGTTCCTTAACCTTCCCAAAGAGCGCCACCAACTGGGGACAAAATATTCAAATACATGAGTCTGTGNAGACATTTCTCATACATTCTTCATTTATATAACAGCAANTTTGAGGCTGGCTTGACTACATGAGACCTTGTCTCACAAAACAAAAATCAGTCTCATTTTAAAGTTTAAAGACTATGCAAAGCAGTACTATAATCTGGCTGTAGGTAGTACATAGGTAGGAATGTCTGTGCCAGTCATCTACTTCAGAGTAGTGGTTAGATCTGGTGGGGAGAAACAGTGTTAGATGCACACAGGTGAGTTCTTAGTCATGGTTATAATAGACTATCTTCAAAAGAGCTGAAAAGAAGATACCAAAGGATTAAAATTTGTTAATGCTAGGCACTGGGTACAGAGTTTTGATATTCTCTACACTTCACTGATATTTTAAACATTTGAAAAGAGTCCAAAGAATCAAGAAACAGGAAAAAGCATACTTAACATAAAAGATATTTTGAAGTGAAGGAAAGAAAAAATGCAGATGGTCTATTAATACCTGGGGTTTTCTTTCCTTTCAATTGATCAAGAAAAAGAGATGCCCAATGACCTCATGTTATCACCTATATAGCAATTTTTGAGGATAGTAGAGATGTTTTATGTTATTATTCTGCAGAGCATGGAGGTTTTTGGTTCTGAAAAGTGACTTCATTCATGTCATGAGGGGGAAGGGATTTTACATTTTGGGGGGCTAACAGTTAACTCATGTAAGCTGAGATCAGCCTATTGTTGAGATAGTCTTAGTAATGCCAAGGACACTATTCCCAGCATGCCTTTTCTCTTTTGTGTGAAACTCTTCCAGTACTCCTTAGGAATGAGCTGAGAGCTCCAAGATTCTCCCAGGACATCTGCTTATATCTGAGAATCTCAGTGTTCTGTGTACTTTATCTCACCCAAACTTGGTTGCTTTTCCATCTGACTTCCATGAGCATGCCTGCATGAGGGAACACATTAGCCTCAGCCCCTTCCTTCTGAGCCAGATCCATACAACTGGAACCAGATTTGGCTTTTGCAAACCAGTAGGTCAGGAAATCTCATTCCATACTTTCCAAGCAGCACTGGGGATACTTTTCAGGAAAGGGTATCCTATATTGAAGCCTCCAGTATTCTTCCATGGAGCATATCACAAGGATAGTACACGCTCAACTACATTTCAGAAGCCTTTACAACATGTTTATTATGATATTGTATATACCCTAGGAAATATGACAGCCATATTTAAAAGCCAAAGGGCTGTTTTTCACACACCTTATTTGTATCAAGCACTGTGGATGACAAAATTGCCACATTCACTTCTGGCAGTGGCGTTTTTGGTGGCCCCTAATATGTTTTCTTTTGTCTAAGAATTAATTACATTTATTTAATGTGTGTTTGCGTGTGTGTGTGTGCTGTCTCTTATACACATCTAGATGTGTATAAGAGACAGGTGCTGGGGTTATAGATGGGTGCCACTGCGCCTGTCTTTTACATGGGTACTGGGGATCCCAACTCAGGTCCTCAAGCTTGAATGCAAGCATGTTTACCTGCTGAGCCATCTTACCAGCCAAAATATATTTTCTTATTGAGAATCTCATTTCTCAATGCAGTACCCTCCTATGCATGCAACTGTGTTCCTGACCAGTCTCCTATCTTTGAGATGACAGGCTTGATCTTCTGCTATAGAAGGACTTTCTTTGTAATTGTCAGTCATGACCAGAGAAAGGATTAGTTTTGTTTTAAAGGAACACAGTGAGTGCAGAATGCCATTCCCTCCATNGTATTCTTTAATGTACAGGCATGGCCTAATGGCTGCTAAGTATCAGACTCAGGTGGGAAGATTGTTCATAAGTGAAAGTGTGGAGAAGCCCACAGAGTGGTGGGACATGGTGAACTGGGAACCACACAGCTAATCCACAGTGCACAGCTACTGTCTGCCTCGGATGATTATTACTGTATAGAAATATTGGTTCAGCTTTGTCAGAACCCTTAGATTTTTAAGACAAGCTATAAGCAAGGATATTTTAAGTATGAAGTCTAAATTTGAAATGCTGGAAAGTGAAACTTGGAAAACTTTTTATGACTTCACTTGTTTGGGATGGGAGTAGGAAGGGAAGAAGAAATTGAGTGGCAGAGGTCAGGAGAGGGGGAGAATATGAGTTACAGCAAGAACACAAGGGCAGTTCTAGGGCCATTTGTAGCCTGTGGGCTAGGCTTGCTAACTTGGATTATAGAAGGGAAGATGAGTTTTAAGTAATCTAGTCTGAAGCCAACAAGGCTAAGGTTTGAGACTTGACAACTTGAGCCAACACTTCTGGACTTTGAATTTGATTACAGGGGAAGAAAGATCTTAGATTCCGAAGAGCAACTGTCCTAGTGAAGTAAAGGTCCAGCACGACACGGTCATAACCCATAGTCCCCAAGGACGCTGTGGTGATCCTTTCCCCGTGAATTTGGAGGAGACAACACCTAGGCAAAAAATGAAGCAAAGAGACATTTACACAGAATGGAACTTTTCTTCAACATTGTGAATTCTCTGTTCACAGAGCGGCTAGGCCAGGACACTGAGCAGATCTCCCCCACCACTAGCTTGACATTCCCAGTCTTTCTGCAAATACTACTGTCCTGAAAATTGCTCCCCTCACCAGACTCCTTACTACTTCCTCCTCATAGGCTAGCTTTTATCCTTCCTAGCCCGAATTCCAGGAGGTAATACCAAGTATAGTTAATGTCAAGATGGAGTTTGGGATTCCTTACCGGAAGGCCCCAATCCAAGCAACATGTTCCTGCCAGAGTGATGGGGATCCAGGGAAAAGCTGGTCTGTGATGTGTTGTGTGAGAGAAGTGTCATGGCATAGGACTATGTGGCTCTCTATAGAAGCAGTTTGTGAGGNAAAAAACCAGTCCTCTGTTCAGGGGTTGATGGAAGGCACAGGTTCCTCTCACTGGAGAATATTCTAGCTTGCCTTTCTCTCTAACACCTATTGTTTTTCAGTAAGGTGTCTTCTTTCCAAGTAGGTCATTTCAAGTATTTTTGAATTAGAAAAATCTGGATTCAAATTCAAATTGCTGTAAAATAACATTAGACATTTTNAAAAATATGATTGAGTTAATACTATATAGTTTTTAGTATATTGGAGGATAATCAATTAACTATACACAATGACTGAAGTGAATCTTTGGATTCCATGGTGATCAGTGGTATGTCTGCTGATAGAGGCTTTGCTCCAGGCTTTCTTTTTCTTAGATCTACTGGAATTATAGTTCAGTAACATTTCACTCCTTCTCACTATTGGAGAAAGGAGGAGGGGAGACTGCCACAAGAATGATGCTCTTGACTAGGGTAGGGTAGGCCTCGTTCCAGAACTGGCTTGGCTTCTGTGTCTCTTTTAATAATAAACTACCCAGGACCTGAACACCAGAACACTATGTATTTCAGTTCATTCTTGTGATATAACAACTCTAAGGTGACAAATACATGTGAAGAGAGAGGATAGGAAAGTTATCCTAAAATAAGCACTTTATGAGTAGGCTAGATAACAAAGGGAACAGAAGGAGAGGCCCTTGAGCTTCCAAAGTTAGAAGGAGAAAGTGTAGGCAGGAGATACAGGAAGATGCTCTCCACTACAGATGCTGGAGAGCAATGGCTGCTAATCAGTCTGCAGGGTTGAAACCTCAGCCAGGAAGAGATGCTTGGGGTTTATACAACTGTTGGGAAACAGAGAGGTTTAAGGTTCTGGGCTTCATTTTGCGTTTTGCACAGCCAGAGGAACTAGCCTTTCCTTGTTGCTGTGGATAGAGAGGACTTGGCCATGCAGATTTAGTCTGTTCTTGGTTCATTTGGGGGTAGGTTCCAAAACCCCTCACTCAATCCTTTGGGTGCTCCACATCCCTTTCTTCCTCTCCGCATCCCTTACAACTCCCTTTCCTTTCCTGGAATGATCCTAGAATTTCTGGCTGGCTTCTCAGACTTTGACAATCCCTGATGTCCAGGCTCTGTTCTGAATTACAGAGGGTCCACAAGTTCCTTCATGCTGAATGGCTCTGGGGAGAGCCGCTGACAGATAGAAGAAGATTTTTGTTGGGCCACCTGTGGGCAAGGCCTTCTCAGGAAGTGTGTTTGCCTCTCTCTAGCCCTCTCTCTGCCCATTTAGCCTTCTCCTTACATCTCCTGTGGTCCAGGACTTCCCTGCCCTTCTCTGAACATACGTCTTCCCTTCATTTTCTGGGGTTGTTATGAAGAGTGTGGTGGGGGGTGCAGGAGTTTGGAGTGGTGCCTCTCATGCTATCAAGCTTCAGCTTTTAGAATCTTGGAAAGGCTCCACCTGGGACAGAGTTCCAGAGAAAACAAACTTCAGATCCTGGCTCAGAGGAGAAAATGTTCATGTTTACAGAGGCAGCTTTAGGGACCTTGGCAGGGACTGAGGCAGGTTTGGCCCTGGTCTGAAAAGGATCTGACATGGAACCTTCCTGAGCCCATGGATGTTGCGTGGTCTCTAGAGGAGAGCTCTCTCTCAGGAGCTGCAATGATGTCACCTTCATGAGGCCTGTAGCCTTAGAGTCTCCACAGAAACCATAGNTTTTGTTGTTCCAAAGGTTTTTACCCTGACAATGACAAGAGAAATTGGAAGGAGCCACTCCCTCTATTTCATCCTCACCCCTATCATATCACTTCCCTCTTGGACATTTCTTCTGTAGGATCCAAAACCAGGAAGAGCATCTTGGGTCCAGTAGAATCATCTCCCAAGTCATAAAACTCCTCCTTTCCAACTCAGAAATGGCACCCAGGATATTTACAATGGGAATATTTGGAGGATGTTAAACCTAATCAAGGGAATGACTAATGGGCAAACAGGTTAGGAAAATGATTGGGTAGAATCCATGGTGATGGCAAATCTTTCTTCCCTAACTCCAACTTGATGAATTTGATAATGCTACTGTGTGATACTCTGGAAAATGATTAGATTTTATACATCAAATGAATCAGGCAAAGCAGTGTGGGAGCACTGGCTATCTGTTTCTGGCACTGTGCATTTAAGAAGACTTCCCCAAGCTTTCGCACTTGGGGTTTAATACTGACCATTAATCCCCCATGTCTGCCTCTTCTGCCAGGGGTCTTTTCAAACATAGACAATCATGGGATATTAAACTTGAAGGACAATAGAGATCATCTAGTCCCATCAACTCACTATATATATGAGGAACCTGAGGTCCAGAGTGGGGATGTGTCTTACCCAAGGTCACATGGTGAGTTGCCTCCTTTGACATCTTTGTATGAAGACCCCTCCCCTANGAGTTTTGATTCTTAAGGCCCAAAGACCCATAAACCCCCATGTGCCTCAGAAGACTAGTGTATAGCTAGTGTCCAGGTTGGGATTACTACTCAAGTCCCTTGAGTGAGAAGAATCTCTTTCAGAGGAGGATGCTTCTTTAGGCTAAGGTGAAGGATGTAGGAAAACAAGAAAGGGACCATGACCTAGGGAGAAACAGTGGTATCATAAACCTTCTCAGAAGACTGCCCAGACTTCTGGACATCCTGTCCTACCCTGTCACATGTGAGATCCCCTGGTTGGGGTTCAGCACAGAATAGCTGTCACAGCTCCTGGAAAACTGACATTCCTCTTAACATTATATCATGAACAAGGGAGATACCCTTTATTTTTATAAACTGATCTCACTCCCTGCAGACAGAGGTAACAAAACAGTCCAAATGACTCATCCCTGCTTTGATCATACGTGCATGTCCTGTGCAGGGAGAGTGGGGGAAGTCTCAATACAGTTGAACTCTGTTTTAATCTCCCCCCATCATGTATGCCCAATACTCAGGGGCCACGTGCCCTCTTCATTCCTGTATGTGGTTTTCATAGAAAGGTGGAGTTTCTCTGTTCACCGAGTCCCCCCCCCAATAAATAGGCATTTTTACAATCTGAGATTGATTGAGCAACCCTCTTCTCAACTTTGATTAGGAATACCCATGTCTCTGAACATCCTATTCTGTCCCTGGATATATGGCCAGAAAAGAACCAAGTTGTCATGGAAGTTTTCTCTCTTTGAGGCAGCTAGGGACCTTGTGGCCAACTGTGCTACATACTCCTTCATAATGTCTCTAGTCCCTGTGAAACATGGAATTCTGGGAAGGTTGAGTTCTCAGCTCTCATTTTCCAAGCCTTTCACAGTCCTGGCAATATAAGGTGAGAAGTCAANGAGAAAGAGAGTGCAGGCTTGGGAGTACAGTGTTCCCTANCTCCTTGTATAGTTGAGAGTGGTAAGAAATTTATTTCTTAGAATTTGACCCCTAAGCATGTTGAGGTCTGGTAAAGCNGAGCTTTCTTCCTCACCTCCTCTGGAAATACTAGTGTGCACACACACCCCTTTTCCCACCTCCACAGTAGCTCATTGTCAGGGTTTCTTCCTCCCAAAAGCAAGGTTATAGACCAAGACTCCCTTAGATGAGTCTGTTCTAGCTCTTCCATGACAGTTCTAGGCCAAACTCCCAACATAATCTAAAAGCTCACTCCCCTTTCTCGGTTCAGTGAAGTCCCCAGCAAAATGGAGTGTTTCCAGTTTCTCTGAGCACACTTGTTTTAAGTTACCCCCAACCTCTGTCCTTCCCTTCTGCTGGCGATTTATTTAGGCTATTCCCTGTATATATCTGTAGCTATAGCTCTAGAATTTCCCCTTTCAGGTTCCCTCTCTGTTTCCCTTTTAGTTTTGATCTTCTTTGGGGGGGTTTTGGTTTTTACTTTATTTTGCTTTTTTCTGTTTTTCTGTTTTTTTTCTTTTTGTTTTTTTATAGGTTTCAGAGAAATTATGTTGAATCCAATAAGCCTTTCCGGACATTCCAAGCCTCTTAACCATGGCATCTATGTTGAGGATGTCAATGTTTATTTCAGCAAAGGACGTCATGGCTTTTAAAAACTCCTTTTAAACCTCCTTGTTCTGATGTCACCTTGGTAGGATGGGCCCTCTGAGAGGTTGGAAGCTCTAGGCATTGTTCTTTTTGGATCCAGGGATGCTAAGTAGAAACTGCATGAGCCACCAGTGCTCCAGCACCCTTTACCACCACTGAGATGGGTGTGTATCCCATGGACCACTGGCAGGTTGCCCCCTCCCTCCAGTCATCACTGTGTTTGTTCCTTTTTCTCCGAGCCTCCGAGGCAGCTCCTGCCAACATCTTTAGAGCCAATAAAGAAAATACAAACCCAAGCACCAGGAGCTACCTTTTAAACACACTAGCCATTCTCTTGACCCAACCAAGAAAGCCTGATGAAGTCCAGCTGCATTCCAGTCTCACTTTCCTGCCTGGAAGCGTGGGGTCTCCATGCTGTCCTCTCAGTGATCTCGTGGCCCTGCGCAACCTCCAGCGGGGAAGAGTCACAGAGGGCTCTTAAGCAGAGGTGGAGACGGCGCCGTAAGAGGAAGGGGAGCCAGGCCCAAGTATTGGCAACAGATTAGGTCTCGGAGGGAAGAATGGAAGACAGTCATTTTGTTGGTTGATTTTTATTTTTGTGTGTATGTGTATGTGTGGAGAAAAAAAAATCATACATGTTTTTTTGTGGACACACTTGGCCCTTCCTTCTTCTTCTCTCTGGAATGACTCATACTGAGTGCAATGTTAGAAAGTTCTTGGGGAAGAGTTGTTGCTGGCTCTACCTGGGTCCCTAGAGCTGCAGTTCCGACAAGCATTGGCTACAGGAGGTCTTGCCTGTGAATTGGCCATCCTACTAGGACCACAAGGGACCAAGGGAATCAGGGACCAAGACCCTTCCTCCTAGCCCATGACCTCGGGATTGGCTCTCTCCCCTACTTCCACTTATTCTTGACTCTGAGAACTTTTGGAACCCAGTGGAATCATCATGTCAAGGTCAAGATGAACTGAAGGGGAAGAGAAGTAAAACCTGGCCTCCTCCAGCCCCTCTCGTGGCACCGATGGGCTGTCATCCTGGTCTCTGGTCNATATGTGTGTTCACTTTGCTTGCTTTCACTCATGTCTTACTCCATGGCCATCCTCTCCCAAAGAGGGGTTGTTCCCCCATTTTCAACTTGACCCTCCGCGGGGAGAGGGAGGGTGTTGATAGTCCTTTACATAATAGGAAAGACAAATTTGCAGAGCTTGAAAGCTTTGCCAGGTTGGCTAAAGTGTTGGCTGAGTGAATTTTGGCTTGGCCCAGTTCTCCCAGTTCCATGGGTGTCCCTGTTAGGGGAAAGAATATGGAGTACCCCAAGTTCAGTTCTTGAGACAACATGGTGTTTAGTAAAACCCAGTATGTCCTGGTGTAGTGTTGCACAGCAGTTGGAAGACAGAGCGTATACATTTGGAAAATTTAGCAAATTTACCTGAGTGCTAAAGAGCTTACTTAAAGGTTACATTCCCTAGGGCCTGCCGATGATGGTTCATCATGTCGGGTTCTCAGACTGATGCTATAGATACCTCCATGGGGTATATAAGCACAAAGCTTTCCAAGTTCTTTCCCAGGACCTGGAGTGGCCTCCACAGTGTCACTTTAGGTTCAGGGTTTTTCAAGGGCCCCCGGATCTGTAGTTGTCTAGTCCCTTCCAGCACTGCTCACCCTNCTCCCTATGGTTCTATGTTGGACTCTTCCTCATCNCACTCAGATGATCCCTTGGATTCAGATCTCCTCCTGAGTGTGGCTTTAAGGAGTAAGTTTGAGGATGATGTTTTTAATTGTTGTAAATCATGACCTCATTTCCAGCCTCCCAGGCTCCATCCATCACAGCATCTTTTATTCCTGCCATTTCTTCACTTTGTGCTATGACAATGGGGCGTTGTGTTTCCACAGAGACTTATAGGAGTGTTCAGTGTATAGTTTCTTAATAAACACTTTATTTTCTAATGAAATGATTGCATCAGACCTCTTATTTGGAAGTTTTACAAAGAACATTAAAGATGTAGCAATTCCAGNTCCCCACAATTTATTTCCCACTTCAATATTATGTTTCTATGGAAGTTCCCAGCACAGTTCTGCTAGCAAGAGGGTTTTGCAATATGTCCTGTTGGTTGGGTTCATGGAGACTCTTCCAGGTACCTCAGATTCCTACAATGAAATGCTTCTTCATCTTCTTAGGTACTCAGAGAGGTTCAGTGGTCCAACCAGGATCACACAGCATGATATAGGCAGCAAGATTCAAACTCGATTCCTGCAGTCACTACTAGGGCTACTGATATCTTTGGTACCTGGGGAGTTTTCNGCTGTTTGAGAAACTAAGACTTGTAGAAGTATTTTCTTTGGAGCTGATGTGCAAAGGGATATGGGAGTGGGGGTGGGGGAGCCTTTCTCTTTGATGGGAAAGCAAGCCTGTGNGGTTCTCTCTAGGATGGAGTAGTTTTCTATCTTTTCTGTGAACTTATTTAGAAAAAGATTAATCTCTGAGATTATAGGCCAATCTCTTATCACTGAGAGACACTTGACACACACATATATACAGANGTATCACATGCACACCCAAACTCACCTTGGTACANCTAGCTGTCTTGGCAGGGCTCCCATNGGCTTCTGGAAGGTGGAGGAAAAACAGTCCCTGGATCCTACTGAAAGTCAAAAGCCGAGGTGAGCTGGCATGCCTCTCTGACCAAGCTTGGATCCTAGTCCCCACCACAAGTACAAAGGCCAAAATGCCTTCTGTACTTTATATTTGCTTCCTTTTAGAAAGAAAGCAAGCAATATGTAAGGGAAACAGAACAAGGGCTGGAGAAAGGATACTAGGTAGATGTGGACCCTTCTCTGGGCCTCATTGGGGCTTGTTGGAGCTCCATCACATAGGAAGCAAAGGAAAAACAAGCCAAGGTAGGTGGGATGTATGACAAGGTTGTCAAGATGAGTTTGGTGCCTTTCTGTACAACCTCACTCACTTTATCTCCTACACAAGTCTCCTTGAATCCTTCCTGCCCTCAATGCAAATCTGTGTCTGTAAGAGTAGCCTGGTGTACAATAGAGGTTACNCTAACTCCTCACTTTTGTATATTTTCAGTGGTTCNAGGATGTCAGGGTTGGGGCAGAGATGTCCGATATTTGGGACTATCCTTGGAACCAAGGAAAAGTATTCAAGGGAGAACTTTGGTTTTTCATGCAAGACATTTAAGCTCTGTGTTATCCCATGCACAAAGCCTGCCAATGCACAGCATAGATAGTGGGTGGGAATAACNCCTGAGAAAATGGGAGGAGACAGGGGTTTGTTAGCATTAGCCAGGTGGAATGAGAGATCTTATATATCAGGAGGCAGGAGAAAAAGATAGAGCTGTGCGTTTGTTCAGTGGTTCAGGGACAAGAAAATAANGGAGTCTTTGTGTGGTAGCTTCTGTTGTGCCTGTGAAGTGTGAGGTAAGGTTCTGTACCATGAGTGAGGAGATCCAGTAAGAGTTGAGATGATATACAATGGCATTGGCAGAGACTATGGTGAATGCCAAGGAAGTGCAGGAAGGTGGCTGGGCAGAGGAAGAACCTGTCTGGGTTTGGATGAGGATTTCTGGTCTCAAGGCCTGTCATTTCCTTGGTTTCCTGCTAGGTACTAAAAGTGCCATGAAATTCTCCCCATTAGTCCTTGGGTTCAGGCAGAGCTGGCACAGGGTACCCCCAGAGCAGAGCTCAGTCCAGAAAGGCTGCCATATTGGGACACTAAGGAGTGTCACCAACCAGACATGCACTTTCCCAACCTTCTGGGTTCAGAGTTCACTGGTAGATGTTCATAGAGGCTTTCTTGGCCTTAAGTGTATGGTCTGGTCCTATGATATTTTGTGGTAGACTTCATGCCTGGATAACCCATGAGCCCAGTATACTTGTCAGGTACTTTCTGGTCTTTATTCCGGAGGGATATTTGAGAGGTGACAATTGTGTATATTAGAGACTGTGGAACTCAACTATATTCTTGCTCT
>LZPO01077235.1:7169-17531 GCA_001675575.1 Neotoma lepida
GAGGACCCCAGGAAGACACATAGATTGCCCAGTGAGGGAGAACTGGATGAAATCCACATGGGCAGACTGGGGGTGAGGGGGAGGAATAGAGGTTGTGTTACTTTTTGATTAACTGGATAAACAACAACCTAGCTAAAAATACATCCAGGAATAACTCCGGAGATTTCCTTAATTCTGTCNTTTTCAGCATAGCGATTGTTTCCACGATTCTTCCTAACTTTGTCTTGATGTCACTTGTCTGTTTGTTTCCATGTTGCTGTTGTTCATCTCCTATGGCGTGCATGCATAAACTTGTTTATTTTTTCTTTTGTTTTTGATATTATAATTTAATTACATCACTTCTCTCTTCCTTTTCCTCTATCCAAACCTTCCCATAGATACCTCTTGTTCTCTTCTCTATGCATGGCTTTGTTTTTCGTTAATNGTTATTGCATGCTTATATGTCTATACATATATATTCCTAAATACAACTTNCTCAGTCTATATGCTAATTNATATNTATGTTTGCAGGGCTGACCACTTGGTATTGAAAAGCCATTTAGTGTGCTCTTCCTTGGAGAAGACCATTTCTCTCACTCTCAGCATTCCTTGATGGCCTGTAGCCTGATGGTTTATGCCATCACTTTTAATTCCATCTACATTCTTACTCTGAAGTGTTTGTACATCTTAACATGGCTGTTCTGGTCTTAATAGTTGGTATTGTCTTAACATTTACTGACCAGTAATAATTATGATTTCATCAGATTCAGCAAGTACAATTGTTTCTCACCTTTTTTCCAAGAGGGATTCAGAGATTAAAATTATAGTGATGAGCTAATAATTCATTTATTTATTTATTTATTTNTTGGTGGAATGTTTACTAATGTGACTAAATGAATGAGCTAATATAGAGATCAAATAATAAAACAGGGATTCAATTATTAAATACACTAGTCTATATCTTTATTTATTCCTTTTTCTATGTCCTCAAATTTTGAAGTATTAAAATAAAAACAATACTACCTAATTAGTCACAGTTTTATTTCCCTTTTTTCTGTCTACCTTATTTGGAGTTTCCATTTGATATGAAATAATAAATGAACTAATTGTTCCAATTAACAAATAAACTTTTTGTATGTTTTTGATAATATATTGAGGTTATGAACTGACTAAATAAAGCTAATTAACACAGGCAGTGCCTCACACAATTAATTTTTGCTTCACATGAGAATACCTATAATGNCTGATTAGCAATTTTCAAACATGTATAATTTGTCATTCACTGTAGTTACTACATATAATACTAACCTCTGGAATTAATTCCTCAAATTGGAAATTTTAACCCTTTGCCCAGTATTCTGCCAACTCCCTTACCTTTCAGGCTCTGATAATAATGTGCTATTGTCTGCTTTTTTGAACAGTGAACTAATTGCTATCATAAACACTATTTTATTTTTATTTTTCATGTTAATATATTTATTAGCCATCTTGTAGACAAGAAAGATTATATTCTTTAACACACAATATAGTTTAAAATCATCAACATATAAATCTATGTTAACATATGAAGTGGTTATTATTTGAAAAGAGCCATAAAATGGCTTTTAAATAAAATGAAATTCCTTGATAAATATATTTTTATTCCATTTTAAGCAATAATACATAATTTTTATTCTTTGTATTAATACTCTAGTTAACCTCTAAAATCTGAAATGTTCCTACTATATACTTCAGTTGGTTTTACACGAATGGAATTGTCTTCCTCACTATGGTAGAATATATGAATATTTCAATTTAATTTGATGTACACCTAATTCATTTTCAAGTTTTNGCTGCTAGAATTGTAAACTAGAGAAATTATACTATGTGTTTTGTTATTTTTCTTTGAACCCAAAGTCTGTTTCTAGAATTGATTTGAAAAGTCTTGTCAGATCACGATGAATCATCATTTATTTTATGGTGAAAACCTAAGGACTTGCTGGAGCTCTCATGTGAGATATGTTTCTCCATCCATCAATAACTAGCTTCTTTGACCTTAGAAAAGCACATCCAAATACATGAACCCACAGACATGATTGTTATTCTCTAGTGATTACTTTGTTCCTTAGAACTTTATTTAGTGTAGTGTGTACATCCAACTCCACAGGACTCACCTTTGGCTTTATCAGTTCCATTGATGGAAGATGAAATGCTTTCCTGAGTATTGCATCCTAAAGACAAAATCACATGAAACCTTGGTCCCCCTGTTCTCTGAAAGAAAAACAAACCTTTAGAACATTTACCAAATATTTGACTATTGTTAGTTATTCATAGAAAATATAATATTTTGTATTATTTTGTAAAATATAATAATTTGTGTCACATCCCTTAGCATCAGTGATCATGAGGTGGTAGGAATACAATTTAAGAAAGAATTGTATCTTTCATTTTCTCCTCATAATATTTCAATACTATATTCATTTATTTCTATGATTTGACTAAATGTATATATTTACAGTGGTGGTGGTGTTTCAAATTAAGTAAATGTGCTGAAGCTATTTAAATGGAACATGCTAATAGCATAACATATTTTCANAATATATTAAACAATTTAGTGTTGGATTTGAAAGTTGAAACATAAAATTATGAACCACAAGGACCTGANCAAAAGAGGTATGGGTCCATGACCCTGTTTGCTAAATACCTGATGTTGAATGAATAATTTTATCCTTTGCACTTACCACCATCTCATGTGTAAAGTGAGTAGTAAATATGTCTACAAATATATATGTTGAAGTATTTTTTAAAAGGTATCAATGGATTTGACCATTTAAAATATTATGTAACTTGACAAATAAAAAAGTCACTAAGAAATAAATNAATATTTATCATTGATATGCATATAANATTTAGGCAAACAGAGTAACAATTTACCTTTCAAAATTCAATGATAGAGTATAGCAATGCAGGTGTCCAGGTACTATTGACACTGAATGTCTTGAGAGCCTATAAACTTGACATTATTTTGTCCTTCCAACTCTCTGAGACTATCAGGTTTATTATACTGTGATTTTTCTATTTGTCAGATGTAATAATTTGGATGTATTAAATCTAACATTAAAAAACCGTTATCAATCAAGAAGAAACCTGGGCCTCCCTGGGACATACNACCTGATGCACAAAGCCCAGATGTTTAGAGTCTGGTGTCAGGGGCTCTAGCCTCTCCTGAATGCCTAGTGCTCCAGGAATGACCTCACCTCTCATAGCCTGAGCACAAAGGGTACCATGTTTCTAAGATAGCATAAGTCTCTATACTGGAATAAAGGGAAGAGCCCTAGATGGTACAAAGAGAGCTGGCCATATGCTTGTTCTCAGGCCATTAATCTGTACTTGAAGCCCAGGATTTGTTTCCTAAATAAGGTTCATATACTGTAAGGGTAGTATTGATTTTCATTGAGCAAGTGAATTGGTTTCAATCCTATGAGAATATATATAATTTGTCACTATATGATGCTTTGTCATAGTAGTTCTGATATGTGCCATGACTTTAGTCAGGACTGATTGCTTAGCCAACTGGTACAGTTCCCCTAGATGTAGAAATCTGCTTCCCAAAGAAATAGATTCTAGTGCCGTCCTTTCTCTGAGCTTATAGTTGGTGATGGATTTGCATTTAAGGAGTTGATGAGCATATATACATTTATTCTCTCTCTCTGTAGATTCTGTTATATTGTATTGGTTCCCTCATAAGCCCATGTGTGGAAGATCTGTTTCCAAGCCATGGGTCACGGAATTTTCTTACACGTAGGAAGAGAACAAGCCTGTTTTAATGAAAATGGTATTTACTGAAATTTTCTTTGATGACCAGAGTGCACACTGGATGTGGATATTGAGTGTCAGTATGTGATATGAAGACAAGAACCAAGTGTTTCTTCTTGATGTTCTCATGAAGTTTTTGTCACAAAAATATTAATAGATCAAAATATATCTCATTATAACTAATAAGCACACAAACACTGAAGTAAAGAAACATGCTTAACCCAAAGAGCACTTTGTTATATGTCTTAGTGACTGTAAGAACTATATATTTTCAAGGATGTTGCACTAAAAAACACTTCTTGCTTGTAAACAGTGATATCTGTAATAGTAAATTCTTCTCAGAGTTTCTTTTTTTGTGAGCTATGTATATGTCCATCCATAGAATATATTTCCAATATTATCTTCAGTCAAGTGTATCTCAAGATTGATTTACCACTTAAAAATCACAGTCAATGTGCTATATAGAATTATAAAGTTTAATTCCCTTTTATTTCATTAATAAGGTATTGTAATACTTTATTCAGTAATTATAAACTCATGTGTTTTAAGTAACTGACCCATTTAATGCAAANATATTTTATTTATCTTGGTAATAAACCAAATAAGATTTAGTGTTCTTATTGAGTATATGTATAATTTCCTCTACATTTAATTAATTGGATTTATATATATATATATATATATATATTATATAATATATATTGGCTGGATATGATTTCCTTTAGTTAACAATGGCATCTTCACTCAACATGATAGCTTTGCTTATTGGTCTACATAAACACACAATGTCAAGAGTCCATTTTTGTTTTTATTTTTAATAAATATAACTTCTGATAATCCAAGTTTAAAAAAACAAATTTTCATTGGAGATATGATGGGAAAATCTTGCTTATCATCATACATTGCAAAATCTAAAGTATAATAAGTCTTAGTTCCCCAATTACACTAGCAGTTTAACAAAATACTTACAAAATCAGAATTTATTCAATGTAGACTGTCTTGTAGAAATATACATGAAGTCATTTCAGGAAACTAGGGCTAAAATAAATTCAATTATGTGTAGTATATTAATCCCACTATAATGTAAATATCCTTATATTGTTATTTCAATGTAATAATTATGTTAAAAATACAAAAAATAAACATGAAAATGTGATGTTCATTTTTTTCTTTTGAAATTTTATATTAGCTGTGAATATCCCTCTGGATGTACATCGACAAACTGCAGTGAAGAAATAAATGAAGGTGTTTCTAGTCCAAGCATGAGTGGAAGTCACTGTCATGAGTCTCCTACCCCTGGGCAATTCATATCTCTGAGCCCACTCTTCTATACTGGTTGGTTTTGCCATCATCAATACTATAACCCCTGTGATCTACTCAATGAGCCTTGCAAAAACAAGTCAACAGGCTTGGCATTGGCAGATGGAAGCTATTATTGTATTTGCAGAGAAGGTATACACTTATGTTTGTTTTAATGATTGTTTGCTATTGTCCCCATTAGACGATGAGCAGTTAAGAATGATTGAGAAATCCCTGTATACATTGGTGATTGGAAGAGTGCCTGATTCTAAGTTCAGGTTTAAAAGTATTCTAGACTTGAAAGATGATTCATAGTATAAAGTGCATGCCAAGGAGTTTGCTGATCTTCGTTCCAATCCCTAGAACACTTGTTAAGCCAGAAGGTGTAAAATACATCAATAATACCAGTACTCCGTCAGCAAGCTGAGACTAGGAAATGAGAATCTCTGGAAGCTTGTGGACCAGGTAACCTGGTTTATTCAGTGGTAAACAAAAGGAGACCCTGCCTCAATATGTGTATAGGGCAGTGTGAGGGTGTGATGTAGTATATTTAATCTATTTTCAAAAACAAAAGAAGAAAAAAGGATCATTACAGAAATGTTCAAGATAAAAATGTGTTGCTGAGCTGGGCAGTGGTGGCACATGCCTTTAATTCCAGCACTCAGGAGGTGAAAGCACACAAATCTCTGTGAATTTGAGGCCACCATGGTCTACAGAGCCAATTCCAGGCTAGCCAGGGCAACACAGAGAAACTCCGTCTCAAAAAACCAAAAAGAAAAACAAATGTGTTGATGAGGANAAATCCTAATGCAAAGTGACTCCTTACAAAGAGAAAATTTGCATATACTCACACATGCATAACATAAATGGAAAACAATGTAAAGAAACAGGGAAAAAAACAAGATAGGATGCATAAATATGGACACTGGAGACTTTCCTCTGACATCCATAAGCAAGCGCTACTACATGTGCATCCTAATTCACACACAGAAACAAATCTACACATAAAATTTTTCAAAAGTATCATCTTAAACAAAGGATGCTGATAAAATTGGATGGCCACATCTCGAAGAAAGCAAATAGATCCATATTTTTCTTCCTGCATAAAACTCAACTTCAAATGGATCATGAGCCTCAATGTAATGCTGGATAAACTGAATCTGATAGAAGAGAAAGTGAAGAATATTCTTAAAAGCGTTGGCACAGGGAAAGGCTTCCTGAGCAGAACAACAATAACATAGGTTCTAAGATCAACAAATAATAAATGAGATCTCCTGANACTGAAAAGCTTCTGTATGGCAAATGACACCATCATTTGGAAAAAGTGAAAGGCTAAACTATAGGAAATATAAATGGAGTATCCAAATAATGGGGAAGAAAATGCCCCAACTAGACATCTTCCACCACCAAATGAAACTTCTAGTGCCAGAAATGGGTTACATATAATTGAGCTTTTAGCCAGAAGGGACACCATAGAAAGCAACTCAGGCTATTACCATGGTTATTGGTTTAGTTCCAGAAGCTCATGGTAAGGCCTTATTGCTGAAGAGAATANCTATACATCTCATTTAACAGGGAGACATTTAGCTGGTGCCTAAGTACAGCCTTCACCTCTACTGAGGATTGTCATTNTCATCATACTAGTAGCTATTCTGCACCACCAGAGGAGGCAGGCAGTTAACTATTCAACTAGCTACAAAGCCTTTGATCTACAATGGTATCCTGCCTGTATGGCATGCTAGTGCAATGCTGTCACAAACATTGTGGGAATAATCAAACATTTTCTGAATTTAAGGCCCACTCCATGAGATGGAACCCATGCCTAAGAATGCTTATGTGGCTAAAACCCTGAGATTAAGTAGGACTTCGGCCTAGGGTAAAATCAAATAATATTGCTCTCCTAAAGGAACAGCAATAAAATGACTCCGAAGGACATTCTGCTATACCCACGGATCAGTATCTCATTCAGCCATCATCAGAGAAGTTTCCTTTTGCAGTAGATGGAAACTAACACAGAGACCCACAATGTGCAGAATGAAAGATTTTGGAACACTCAGTCCTAAATAGGATGTCTTCATAAAATCTCTTTCCTCAGGACTTAGGGAACTATGTGGAATAGGANGTAGAAATGTTGTAAGAGCCAGAAGGACAGATGTCACCAAGGAAACAGTGTCTATTAGATGCAACAGTACTAACAAATATGAACTCACAGAGACTGTGGCAGCATGCACAGGCCTGCACAGATGTGGTTCCAGAGCTGAGAGGAGGAAATAGACACAATTTTCTATCCCTAAGATGATATCTATAATTAACATCAATTTGCAAAGGAAAAATTGATTTTCTCCAATGGAGTCTCACTGGGTATAAGAATGCAAATATAGGATCCCATGCCGATCAGTGGATTGCCAACAGAAAATGAACTCAGTAGTAGTTTTGTAGACTTTCTGATGGATATCATTTTGTATGGGCATTTTTTTAAATCATTCTGGCCGTTTGCTTGTATATTACGGTTTCCAATTTTATAATTTTATAGGTTTTGGGTTTGTTTGTGTCTGTATAGCTTGTGCATTTTCTCTTCCTCTTTTCTTTTTCTTTCTCTTTTATGCCTTTTTGTTTTCTAAAGAGAGAGATGGTTACATGAGTGGAAAACTGGGGAGGATCTGGGAAGAGATAGGATGGTTAACTTATACACAGCTAGATGTGTATAAGAGACAGGTTGTTTTCTAAAGAGAGAGATGGTTACATGAGTGGAAAACTGGGGAGGATCTGGGAAGAGATAGGATGGTTAACACTCTAAAGGCATTAGGACCTGGAAGAATGGAGCTGATAAATGAGGCAGACTAGATTCATGCAATAGCCAATTTTCTTCAGAGAACCTAACAATTTCTACTCTGAGGGTTAAGAAGAGTCACGTGAGTAAAGCATATAATCATAAGGGCAAGCCATACATGGCAAAAGTATGTTTTTCCATAGAGGTATATAAACAAATAACAATAGCCAGTTGTTATGAATAATTGGAAGTAAACTCACTCTTATCTGCTACACATGGAAGAAGCACAAAAACATATTCCAGAAAAATTCCATAGGCAGGACAGATTGTAGGTCAAAAGTGGCTAGGTTGGTGTCCCAATCCCTGCACTAGAAGTCTTGCCTGGTCACAGAATATGACCAGTTCAGGCTACATATCTCCTATTGCTGGAGTCTGAATGGAAGTAATCCTTGTAGATTCCTGGGAGTTTCCCTTATATCAGATTTTTATCAGGCTCCAAAATTTGCCCCCATTTCCAGTTTCTTTCAGTACTCTTCCCCTTCATCCCTCCCTCCCTCCCCCAATCTGATCCATTATGTTTCCATTCGCACCTGTCCTCAGTTCACAAACAAAATCTCTTCTGTTTCTCCTTCCCATGGAGATCCAAGTGTCACCCTCCTTGTTACCTAGTCTATCTGGGTCTGTGGATTGTAGCATAGTTATCCTTTTCTTTCCAACTAATATCCACTTATAAGTGAGTACGTAGCATGTTTGTCTTTCTGGTCTGGGCTACCTCACTCAGGATGATTTTTTTTGTTGTTGTTCCATCCATTTGCCTGCAACTATCATGATGCCATTGTTTTTAACAGCTGAGTAATACTCCATTGCATAAATGTACCACATTTTCTTTATCCATTCTTTAGTTGAGGGACATTTAGGTTTTTTCCAGTTTCTAGATATTACAAATAAAGCTACTAAGAACATAATTGTTCTGCCTATGGGATATGCTGGTGTAAGCGGGGCATAGAGATTGAGGAAGTAGCCAACCAATGACTGATCCAGCTTGAGATCCATGTCACAAGAGTAAGTTCACCCTGACACTGCCTGAAGTGTCAGGACCGAGAGGCTGGATGATGCAGAGACCTAGGATAGAACTAAACAAGAGTAGAGAAAAAAAAGTCAACAGAATGATGCTTAATGATATTCTGCCATACTCATAGATTTATGCCTAGCCCAACTGTGATTAGATAGGCTTCATCCAGCAACTGATAGAAACAGAGACAGAGACCCTCAGCTGAATAATAGGCCAATCTNAGAAAATGTTGGTTATAGAGAAAGGAAGGATTGCAGGAGCCAGTGGGGTCAAGAATACCACTATAAGATACACACAATCAACTAGCCTAGGCTCATAGGAAGTCACAGATACTGAACTGACAACCAGGGAGCCTACGTGGGACTGGCTTAGGTTCTCCGCATATATGGGATAGTTGTGTAGCTTGGCCTTCTTGTGGAACTCCTAACAGTTGGAGCAGCAGCTGTCTCTGACTCTTTTACTGGCATTTAGGACCTATTCCATGGACTGAGTTGCCTTGATCGGCCTTAATGNAAGGGGAGGTGCTTAGTCTTACTGCAATTTGATGACAATTTTATTGACATTCTTGGGAAGCCTGCCCTTTACTGAACAGATTGGAGGAGTAGTGGATTGGGGGGAGCAAAGATAAGCTGGGGGCAAGGGCTAGGAAGAAAGGAGAGAAGGGAAAGAGCAGTCTAGTTGTAAAATAAATTAATTAAAAAGAAAAAATTCCATGTTTTGAAGAAATTGAGGTCAAAAGACTCTTTTTTGTTTTCTTGAAGTTACCCCACAAGCACTCAGAATTCTCCTCACATTACTCTATTCTGGGACATTGTTCTGACAATGATGGAGGAGAAACTTTAGTCAGAATATATTGCATGAAACGAAATTTGTTTTCAATTAAAAAACTAAAGTAGCATTGAAAGGAGGAAGCAAGAAGAATCTGGTTGCTTTTAGCAATTTTTCGTTCATTTAGAAATTATCCTTTTTGGTATAGGGTATTTTCCCTGAAGAAGCTTTTCTATGTAGCATTCTTAGAAACAGAACTTAATTAAAATGGTTCTGTAGTGTATCTCTGGAGTATGTAGAAATATAGTATATTTCTGCTTAGGTTTCTTTCTTATGGACCTAGTATCTGAGGTAAGTTTATCTCCAAAGAGAGAAGAAATGTAGAAGAGAATNAGAAGTGCAAGGGACATTATTGGAACCCCCAGTGGCAGCCATACTGAATGGAACCATCTACACAGACACATTTCAGTGGCGACATTTTGCATGTAATTAGTGCTTGAATGATTTTCAATGTAGCTGTAGCTGGAATGTATCACAAGCCTGTGTGGAAAAAAAAGAAAAAAAAGAAAAAACAGAAAGAAAGAAAGTACTGCTTAGAGCCTTATAACTGGAACTGTTCTCTTGTATTCATGAATCCTCTTCCTTTTCCCTGTCAATGAATTTTAAAGGAGTTATCAAA
>LZPO01077237.1:2838-15119 GCA_001675575.1 Neotoma lepida
CTAGCCTGGTCTATAGAGCGAGTTCCAGGACAGTCAGGGCTATACAGAGAAAGCCTGTCTTGAAAAACAAAAACAAAAAAAAAACAAAGAAAAAAAGAAAATTGGTGAAAGTTCTGACTTAAAAAAATTCCTATTGGTCATGGTTTTAGAAGCTGAAGTCAAAGATCAGACTGCTAACAAATTTGGTTTTTTCATATGGTGGAGAAGACCTATGATGTCTCTTTTTCATAACAATGCTGATTTCATCATAGAGTCTAAATTACCTCCCCAAAGCTTAGTCACCACACACCATCATGTTGGAGGGCCTCTGATATTTGGTAAGGATAGGAGACTGAAAGATGAGTTAGGAGGCTTCTGTCAGTGTCTGTGACTGAGAGTTGGTTACTGCCTCAACTAGTTACTCTAAAGCAGTAGTTCTCAACCTGTGGNGCACAACTCCTTGGGGGTCAAATGAGCCTTTCAGAGGGTTTGCTTATGACTACTTGAAAACNCAGATTATTTACATTACAATTCATAACAGTAGCAAATTACAGTTATGAAGTAGCAACAAAATAATTTTATGATTGGGGGTCACTCTGACATGAGGAACTGTATTAAAGGGTCACAGCATTAGGACAGTTGAGAACCACTGCTAAAGGGTGTAAAGAGTGATGTTGATCTTGTCATTTTGTCTTGTTCTTATGAGGATTTCTTACATAGTCACATCCTAGAAAATATCTAGTTATCTTAACAGTTTTTCTGGTTTTATAAATGAGTATAATTTGCATATTTTAAATCATAAAATATTAAGTTTATGAGTATTTTGAACATTCACTGTATTAGGAAAAGAACNTTTATTAAAGTTCTTGCAAGTCTACCAAGGAAAGTAAATTGAAGAAAATTAATTCTCTAAAAGTGGTTTTAAAATTTTAGGTAAGGACTTCACATGGTAGAAGGGGAAAACTGATGCCGGCACATTGTCCTCTGCCTTCCACATTTGTGGAGGTCATTTTAAATAAATATACTTATTTGTTAAAGCTTTGGGTAAATATAAGCATTGTGAATATTAAGTGATTTTATCTTTTAAGTATAGTAATTGGTATATGTTCCTAGAAAATATGAAGCAAACATTTATTTATAACTATTTCTCTGTTCACTCAATCCACATCCTTTAGCCATGCCTCAGAAGAGGCCCTACTACTGAATAAGCTAGCCAGAATTCTTGTTATAGGTTCATAAAACCTTAAACTCCCATTTCTTCTCATGTGCACCCAAGGCTAGATAAAAGTTTAAGATGCAGATGGCAACCCACGGCTGATTGACANTTAAGGTAGTACNTTTATCTTCTGGAGATGGAAGTCTTAGCTGAAAGCTAAACTGTAAGGAATCCTTTTTTGCCTGTAGGTGGCACTCATTGGCTACAAGTTTGTCATGTAAAACCAAATTGAGTATTCTGCCCTGCTTACTTATTTCTAGCCTTTGTGTTCTGGTTCAAAATAAATAGCTAAGCACTAAAATCAGATGGAACAAGTAGACTAGTTAAATATCATTTGTTGTGATGATTGCAGTCATTATGAAACCACTGTCTTTTATTGTGTAATTTCTTAATTTTTAATGTGTAAAAATGCAATCCTAGTTCTGAGTGATTAGACACAAATATTAAAGTCAAGAATGAAGACCTTATGAATTAGTTAGGCTTTAAATTATGAGATGTGTTATTATAAAGCCGTAACTGATATTAATAACTCCTGAGGCCTGGATGAACACTTTAATTTAATGTAACTAACTTTAGTCCCTCTCATTATCCTCTGTTGAATTTGTAATAAGTGACTAGGATGTCTCATGGAATTTTGAATTATTTTCCCCTCTATGATTTCTAGACTTCTCAAAAAAGAAAAAGTTTAAGTCTCAGACTTCAGTGTTATCACACACATGTTCTGCTTTTAATTCAAAATCACACTTAGAAGTATAAATTTTCCATGGTACATGAATTTTGCAAATTTCTTTTGCAAATTAAAAAAGGTAGCTTGTATTGCTAAACAGTCTTATTAAATAAAAAACATGGAGCCAGAAATCAGGGTTAGAACCTGAGAGATCAGAGGAATAGGGAAAGCCACAGCTAACCTCACCTCACCAAAAAAAGCTACTTCCTGTCTACCCACACATATATGCCTTTTTGTTCTGTTCTCTCATTGGCTGTCTCAACCCAGCTACATCACTTCCTCTTCCTGCCCAGCTCTGTCACTTCCTGTCTGTCTATACAGACCTCCAGACCTCTATGGTTGGTGCTGGGATTAAAGGTGTGTGTCATCATNCCTGGCTCTGTTCCCCAATGTGGTCTTGAACTCACAGAGATCCAGACAGATCTCTGCCTCCCAAGTGATAGGATTAAAGGCGTGTGCTACCATTGCCTGACCTCTATGTCTAATATAGTGGCTGACTTTTTCTTCTGATCTCCAGGCAAGCATTATTTATTAGAGCACAAATAAAATATCACCTCAGTAGCTTGATAATTAAATTTCAAAAAAGTAAAGATAACACACTTTAAAAATGATAGTACAATGTTTAAAGGATAGTAAAATTTAAAGGATCAAAGTACGTGGACCTTCNAGCCAGTTAACTTAAAGCCTTAGAAGCATCTCTACCGTCTCCTCAGGACCTTTACAGGCAATGAATGGAACTGGACAGTNGGAGGATACAGCTTCCCTTTGCTTTCTCTTAATCTTGTGGTGTGGACTGAGCAAGGAGTGAAAAAACAAGTAGAAATGCATGGCTTAAATTCTGGATAATTGGTCTACACATAATTCTTGCAANTATTTACTTAGTCTGGAGTAATAGTGATCTAAATATATTTTCAGGAAATGTTTTGGCTGGACAAAGGTACTAAGGTCAAACTCAGTCCTGGTTTGAAAATTTGCGTCCTTTTCCAGAACTTGATACTGTGGGGNTTTTTTGTTTGTTTGTTTGTTTATATGTATCTCCTAACTAGCCACTCTATTTGGAACTTTAATCTTAAATATTTGCTACTCTTATTGCTAGCCACTGTGTAAGAACTACTGTGTACTAGGCTCCAGAAACCTGAAAATACAAGAGAAATGATTTCTGTCTGAAGATGTTCGTTGTCTAATTGGTGGTGTTTGGATGCATCTCCCAGTGTTCAGGTGCAACAGTGCTGAGAGATGGAGGCCTGAAGGGGTGGTGGTTAGGGTAGGAGGNCANTCACACTAACTAATGTGATTACTCTAAGAGTGGGTTAATTATCTGGGCAAGGGGTTACTGATAAAAGAGTTTGCCTACCCCATACACACACACACACACACGCACACGCACGCGCACGCGCACGCACACACACACACACACACACACACACACACGCACACACACACACACACACACCACGCACACACACACGCACACACATGCAAATGCGCTCTTGCCCTTCTGCTTTCGGTCCTGGACACACAGAGAAGGCCCTCTCCAGCTGCACCTGGCTTAAACTTGAGCTTCCCAGACTTATAAACTAATTATTTTGTTCTTAACAAACATAAACCATGAAAAATTAAAAATTGTAGAAAGTAAATATGGCAAGTTCTCCACTGGACATGTGTGCCACGTGTCATGGACAATGAGAAAGTGGTATATATCTCAGAAAAACATCAAATGCCAACTTAGGAAAAGCAAGAGAGGTGCAGAGGGGTGGCCCATGCCTGCAGTCCAGCATTTGGGAGGCTGAANTGGGAGACGCATGAGTTTGAGCTCTGCCTGGGCTGCATAGCGTGTCAGATACCACAGGTTCATGGTGTCACCCTAATTCTAGTAAGAAAAAGCATCTTTTGGAGCCACTGTTTAAATACTAGCAGTTGTGTGTCAAGCTCAGTTCTTTAGATTAATGCTACTGGTCTCCCCAAGCAGACTGGATGGTTTGTTTTACTTTCTTTACCTCTTATGGTTAAAATTTTGGAATAGTATTGGTTGTAATATAAACCATATCATACTTTAGTATTTCTGGCAAGTTTCCTTTATCATTCTGTTTGGAGCTTTATTGTAAAAATTTTGGGTATTCTCAACAAAACTGTTTCTTGAACTATTNGAAATAATATACCACTTTGAAAATGCCAAGTCAGTTCACTGAGAACTAGTTAATCCATATGCAAGGGGTCACCTTCAGACTAACCCCCTCACTCCTCATATACTTGAACTGAAGCAAGTGCTCCAGAAATATGACAGCTCTGCTGTTTTAAAATTAGATTCCGTATGGCAGACAGGAAGCTGTGAAATGCACACTGGGGGAAGAGCGTCCTGTCAAAACAGGCAACAAGCATTTACATGTCTTTAGAATATATTTATTTGTATTACCCTTGAGAGTTGCAATCTATTGATCTTGCAACATCTGTTGTTTATGGGGAATAGAGTTGTACATCTGAAATGTATTATTGAAATTTTACAGGAAAACATTCTTTAAGTCANTCAGCATTTGATAAAGTATTTTCTACCCTGGAAAATGGATTTCCATTGAAGAACTTTGAAACATTGGTTGCTTTCTTGCCATCCCCAGCTGCTCATTGTGAATTCACCTGTTCACTAAACAGGCAAGTACAGTTGGTNTAAGAAAGAAGGGCCACCAGTGATTCAAATGTCTTTGTTTTGCACAAAGCACATAACATTGTACAAGAGCCTGAGGGAAATTATGGCTAGTGAGTCTTTCTAGGCCTGTCTTCTCTGTTCCCCCTAATTTGCCCCAACTCTTGAGATTTTTGCCACCCTTCAGATAACTCTTGGATTTTCCATGTTCATTGAGTGTATTTATAGGTTTCTCAAGCCAAGGAGTTGTTCGGCTTTCGACAATTACTTATTGTACTTTTCCAGTATGGCGAGGCACTTTGCCAAGTATTTTTCCCCTCACAACAAAACTACAAGGTATACTTTGTGTTGTTATCCTTGTTTTGACAAATGAAACAAAGAAGCCTAAAATACTAGACCTCTAAAAGGTGAGTGTGTTCCTTTTGTTCATGGCTGCATGGCAGCAAAGCCAGTCCTCAGGTTGTAACGATCTAGTCAGAGGTGCCCCGCTGAAGAGAGCCTGGCATGGGATTTTTCTAGCAGGGAGCACCAGGTTCAGTGAAAAACCTATATCTAGAAATAAGATGGAGAAGTGATTGAGGAAAACATCAGGACATTAACCTCTGGCCACCCACACAGGCCAGCACACTCAAATACATCACACATGCACACATGAGTGTGTGCGTGCACACACACACACACACACACACACACACACACACACACACACAAGGGGTTGGGTAAAGAGAGACAGAAACAGAGAGATGAATAAATAAATTTAGGCAATCCCCTCAGATAGTGTATGTATGTATAAATATATAAATAAACAGGCAAAATTTTCAGTAGCTTGAAACAGCTCTTGTCTTGCTGTGGTGAAGAACTCTGGGTCAGCTCCATATTGTCTTCATCTAGGGCCTGGAATGCAGCTTCTTTCTGAGATAACAACATGGCAGAGGGGAGAGTGATGATGGACTCATGCTAGCTCATAAGGTTTCTGCTTTGAGGTAACATATCACTTCATCATCTCAGAGGCTAAAGCAGGCACTGTGGTTAAGCCTGGTGTCCATTGAGTGAAGTTTAGCCCCTTCACAGGCAGGAACAGGACATGGCTAGAACAGCAATGGAATCTACCGTAGTTTCTGCTTTGGTCAGGAATTTCAGGAATACCTTTGATTATGTAGTAAGTTTGATCATCATCTTTCTGCTATTTTTGCCTTGCTCCAAAGCAAAGAGAAGTAACAAAGACTATATAGTCATCATTACCAGAATTTCAGAAGGGATATCAATTTCTAGTTAACGAAGACTTTTTTCAAAGTGGTTTTGAACTTCACTTCCTTATCACTCTTTTATGTAAGAGGTAGGGAAGATGACACTGGATGTCTTCCATAACTTGGAGAAGTGCTGGAGAAACCCTTCACATGCNCTTGGATTTTCCATGTTCATTGAGTGTATTTATAGGTTTCTCAAGCCAAGGAGTTGTTCGGCTTTCGACAATTACTTATTGTACTTTTCCAGTATGGCGAGGCACTTTGCCAAGTATTTTTCCCCTCACAACAAAACTACAAGGTATACTTTGTGTTGTTATCCTTGTTTTGACAAATGAAACAAAGAAGCCTAAAATACTAGACCTCTAAAAGGTGAGTGTGTTCCTTTTGTTCATGGCTGCATGGCAGCAAAGCCAGTCCTCAGGTTGTAACGATCTAGTCAGAGGTGCCCCGCTGAAGAGAGCCTGGCATGGGATTTTTCTAGCAGGGAGCACCAGGTTCAGTGAAAAACCTATATCTAGAAATAAGATGGAGAAGTGATTGAGGAAAACATCAGGACATTAACCTCTGGCCACCCACACAGGCCAGCACACTCAAATACATCACACATGCACACATGAGTGTGTGCGTGCACACACACACACACACACACACACACACACACACACACACACAAGGGGTTGGGTAAAGAGAGACAGAAACAGAGAGATGAATAAATAAATTTAGGCAATCCCCTCAGATAGTGTATGTATGTATAAATATATAAATAAACAGGCAAAATTTTCAGTAGCTTGAAACAGCTCTTGTCTTGCTGTGGTGAAGAACTCTGGGTCAGCTCCATATTGTCTTCATCTAGGGCCTGGAATGCAGCTTCTTTCTGAGATAACAACATGGCAGAGGGGAGAGTGATGATGGACTCATGCTAGCTCATAAGGTTTCTGCTTTGAGGTAACATATCACTTCATCATCTCAGAGGCTAAAGCAGGCACTGTGGTTAAGCCTGGTGTCCATTGAGTGAAGTTTAGCCCCTTCACAGGCAGGAACAGGACATGGCTAGAACAGCAATGGAATCTACCGTAGTTTCTGCTTTGGTCAGGAATTTCAGGAATACCTTTGATTATGTAGTAAGTTTGATCATCATCTTTCTGCTATTTTTGCCTTGCTCCAAAGCAAAGAGAAGTAACAAAGACTATATAGTCATCATTNCCAGAATTTCAGAAGGGATATCAATTTCTAGTTAACGAAGACTTTTTTCAAAGTGGTTTTGAACTTCACTTCCTTATCACTCTTTTATGTAAGAGGTAGGGAAGATGACACTGGATGTCTTCCATAACTTGCAGAAGTGCTGGAGAAACCCTTCACATGCATAGAACATTAAATTATAACTTCNTGGTGAGGTACNTTAAGGATCATTTCCTTGTAAGGAATAGAAATGCATTCATATTAGCTCAAACACAGGAGTTTATGGATGAAGGAACAGACTCCAGATAAAAGTATTGCTGTGGCTCTTCCTGACAAGCGGGTGTCAGAAATTTCCATTTTTTCTTCCTCTGTGGCCTTAGACTCTACTTTTGTATGTTCTTTTTCTTTTCTATAAGCCTGTTTCTCTGTAGGGCAGTAATTGGTTTCCTAGTGTACACAAGCTCTTCAGAGAAAAATTGTCTTGATTTGTGTCCCAAATATGATCACCCAGGTGACAGAATCTTATTGGCCAGGCTTAGATCTGATGTTCACTCATTTATGGCATTGATAGTAGGAAGAGAAGTGGGAAGTCATGCATTTTGTGGGTACATCAAGGTCAGCTAGCCCTTCATCTGTCTTCCCTTTACTTAGTATACGGATTCCAGTGTTTAGTGGAACTCATAACTGTCCAGATAAAAGACAGTCATCATTCTCCTTTGTAGCTGTGAGTGGCCATATAACCATATTCTGGTTAATAAGGTAAGGGAAAAGTATGTCAGACTGTGGAGCAAGTTTTTTGAAACAATAAATTTTATTGAGCATGGAGTGGCCTAATACTTACTATTAGTGGTAGTGGTGGTGATGGTAGTGGTGGTGGTGGTAGTAGTAGTAGTAGTAGTAGTATTTTATTAGGCTTAGTGGTTAAGAGCATGTGCTGTTCTTGCAGAGGACCTGGGGTTGTTTCCCAGCACCCACATGGCAGCTCACATCCATATGTAACTCCAGTTCCGGGGGATTCAATGCCCTCGTCTGGCTTTTGTAGGTGCCAGGCATTCATTCACATGGTGCACATGAATATGTGAAAGCAAACATAGACATAAAATAAAAATTTCTTTTTAAAAATTATTTTTTTTGAGAACTTCATATATGTATGTATGTATGTATACAATGTATTTTGATCATATACAACCACCATAACCCCATTCAAACTCCCCCTGGACTCAACCTTCCACCCCCGCATGCCCCATCTCCCCATGCCTCCCAACACATCAGCTCCCAACTTCATGTTCTCTATCTTTATTATTTTACATCCCACTGAGTCTAGTTAGTGCTGCCCATGTACACATGGGAGTGGGCCTGTCTACTGGAGCATTAGCAACCTACCAATGGCCACCTCTCCAAAGAAAAATGACCTTCTTTCCCCCAGAAGCCATCAGCTGCAAATAGCTCCTCAGCTAGGGGTAGGGCCTTGTGAGCCCTTGTNTTATCCATGCTGGAATTTTGACTGGCTTGATCTTGTATAGGTAAACACGGCTGGGTGAATTTATGAGTGTGATAGTAGCATTGCCATGTCCAGAGGACAGCAGCATCTCATAGCACTCTTCNCCATCCTATAACTCTTACATTCTTTTTTTTTTCATGATACAAATGATAAATTATATTTATACAGTAAATATAAGTATGAACAGTCAACACAAATCCAGAACCAGTCACCAAGCCTGGGACTGGGAAACATTGGGTGACTTTCTTCAGGATGTTCATCAGGAAGGGCATGGTGGCACATGTGCAACACACACGGCAGTGGTCAGTGGCCTTATGATGAGTGCAGCAGGTAACAGGGACATGCCCTGGATAGCCTGTGGAAGAAAGGCATCAGGGGCTCTTGGGGTGGGGTCTCAGTCAGAAGGGTGCTCGTCTTCTGCAGCACAGTCACTGGCCTGATTCTTGCATTCTTTCTGCTTCTTCCACAATGTTCCCTGAGCCTTGAGGAGTGAGTTGACATAGATGTCCCATTTGGGCCTGAGTATTCAGTATCTTATTCTTAGATATGAGTCTCTATGTTAACCTCTACCAACTGCATTGAGAACTTTCTCTGGACCAAGTTTGAAAGCAGTGTATATCTACAGGCATAAACATAAATACNTAGAAGTCAGTTTAACAATAGGAACATTTNGCAAAATATCAACAGTAGGTTCCTGTTTAGGGGCTGTGACCTCACCAGCCATAGACTTTTGACCAGGTTTATAGTACAGTTATACATTTTCTCCTGTGTCACAGACTTCAAAATCTATCAGAAAGTCATTAGTTACCCCTAAAATAGTCATGTCAATATTGCACCAGTAGGCACATATTTGTCTGGCAGATCACAGCTGTAGCATGCAGGGTCCATACCCTTGATGTCTTTTCTCCCAGAAGGCNTGCGTAGCACTTTCTGGCACTATAAAAGCTAGCCAGCATGAAGGAAGTTTCTCAGTCAATTCAAGATTTATTGTTTTATATTCTGCAACCAAAATGTATGACGTCTTCAGCAGTAGGGTCTTAGTATACAGTTATGGCAGGCAACCAAAAACAATGACAATAGCACATGTTGTTTTAGAGACCTGTGGGACCCTTCTGAGGGAGCTAATCCATTCCTGGCACTGAGGTTTTCATTTAATAACCCCTCTCTTCTGGGAACATTATTGTCCACCCATGCAGGTTACCTCCATTCAAGCTCTTTTTTATCGTTTAAATAGATTTTGTTATTAGCTTACAAAGCAGCGGTGCTTAAGAATCATTAATACATCCTTAGCTTTTGCCACTCCCTACTCTCACTGCACCCCTGTACCCTCACCCCATCTTCACTTAAGCCTTTAGCCCCGCAGTGTTCCCCCCACTCATTTCACATCACATGTATTCTAATGTTCCCTCTGATTACATTTTTCATTGGGTTGCAGTCTATTTCCATATGGCCTTTTCATGCACCTCGAGCAGTTTTTCTGTTTTCCCTTTATTTTGTTTTAAGAAAGAAAGAAGAGGCTATCTCCTTGACCCCTTCTTCCTCCTGCTAACCTGTACCCTGACATGTAGGCTACAGAAGGGACCTGGATTCTTAGGACAGTAGGAACCAGAGTTGTAGCTTGAATTTCCTACTCTGAACTTTTTTGACTCAAGCCAAAATAACCCTCAAATTATGTTGATCATATTATTTGGGGTTTCTGTTCCATGAAGCAGAAAGTCAGTGGATGTGAGTGACACAGTAAGACTGCTTCTTTCAGGACTGTGAGTAAGGNAGGTCCTCTAAGGTAGGAGTGGGCTCAAGCAGATGGGAGCTGCTTATTGATAAATAACTGCTTCATTGTTTCTGATAGCNGNCTTTGTTGATTTTCTTATGTTTCCTAGAAGATATTCATTTTAAATTTGCATTCAACATTTCTGTCTGACTTCTTGTTATTTCATTAAGAAAACAGAAGTTGTGAGAGAAAATGTTTTCATTTTATCCTACCAGCAAGCCTACCATTCTGCACCTGAATCCATGTTCTTCTGGCAAAGGCATTGCTCATGCTTGGGTTCTCCNTGCCTTCCATTGCTCCGTGCCTCTGAAGACTTTAACCACTTTTACTTTGCTTTTGTACCAGGGATATTGGCTTCCTTGTATTGCCCCGGACACACTGTGAACGAATTCCTGTTCTGGGCCTTAGTACTTGGGTTACCTCAGTGCTCTTCTTTGAGCTACTCTTTAAAACCACTCCTTCTTTTCACCCAGTCCTTGCTCAAGTGCCTTGTCAGAGGGGCCTTCTCAGACTGTGCTTTTAAAACGAGTGCCTCATCCCTGTGATGAGTGCATATCCAGGGACCTTTGGAAAATGTATCAAATATGTTTGCCTTTCATCAGATATATATATGTTAAGCCGGGAGGTGGTGGCACATGCCTTTAGTCCCATTACTCAGGAGGCAGAGGCAAGCAAATCTCTGTGAGTTCGAGACCAGCCTGGTCTACAGAAGGAGTTCCAGAACAGTCAAGGTTACACAGAGAAACTGTCTTGAAAAAGCAAAAGGAAAAAAAAAAAAGAAAGAAAATAATTATGTTCACATCTACTCTTCTTAGAACAGGCAAATCCTCACTAGTAGTTCTAGCATGTGGTTTAAGAATCTGCTTTTTAAAGTTAGGAACAGTGGCTCATGCCTGTAATCCTAGCATTTGGATGGCTGAGGCAAGAGGATTACAAGTTTAAAGTCAGCCTGGGCTACATAGTAAGATCCTGTCTCCAAACCAATAAGCAAGGGGGGAAAAAAACCAAAGCCAGAGAAAATCCAATTTTCAACTAAGTTTTAAAATTTAAGAAACACTAATATAGTATTTCATCAATATAATCATCTAGATGAAGGGATTTATTTTATTGAATCGTGACCTTCACTTAGGTTGTCCTCTTCAAATCAGATACAGTGTGAACTATTAATAATGACCGGGTCTGAAGAAAATGTCACAGCATTCTCTAGAGTAATCCATTCCTTTGCCACCTTGGATGGTTGGTAGTGTTGTTGTCCTTCTACTGCCCTGTCCGGCACTGCTTATATATACATATATTCNTAAGTATACCATCTATCTCAGTCCTTTCAATGGATATGTGCACNTATGTTGTTTTAAGTCATTTACCATTACATGCACCTGTGTGAGTTTGAAACNTTAAATAGGTTCTCCGCTTTTACTTTGAAGCATGTTAGTGGGTTGCCAGATTTTCAAAGGTTAACTTTCCATATGACCTTTTTTTTTCTACTCAGTGTTTTTTAAATCTCTTTAATGCATTTTCCCGTTTTTACTTCCTATCTGTGTAGTTAACTTAGTGTGTTTTCCATTTTAAACTGTGTGGCATTGACTTAGCTGCTTTTTAAGAATTATCTTGTTCAAACAGTCTCAAAATATAATTGACAGGCTTCTGTTGTGACTGAAAAGTCCTTTTCTTGTGACTAAACGCAGATATTAATTGACATGTGTTAACTTGTTATATAGTTTCTCTTTAATTTGTGTTCTCTATTTGCTTTAGAGATTCATGAGATTAAAGATATATATGTACTCAACAGATAGGAAGTTAGTTAGATTTGTTCTTTGTTCTTTGTTCTTTGCTGTGCATTTGATTTTTCTTGATTCTATAAAAAGAGTTTTCCTAACTTTGAACATTATGTAATATTTTCCCATTTCCTTTCCTTTGGGTAAGTGTTTAGTTTTTAGTTCTATTAATCATTACAAATTATTAGAAGTTTTCTGGATATGCTTATTTGTTCAAAATATTTACAATAACTTGAAATATCTTAAAA
>LZPO01077238.1:0-11664 GCA_001675575.1 Neotoma lepida
TTTTTCTTTTATCTTAGGTATTTTTTCCCCCATTTAACTTTAAAAATAAGTAGCTTGTAATTTAAGATTGCAGTTATTAGGTGTATTTCTGCATTTTATATATTGTTCCCAGATGCTACAGTATTAGTTTTTATCACTGCATATTTTATGAAATGTCAGCCTTCTGTTGGCTGTTCATGCAACATTGTTAGTGATCAAAGACACAACATAAAGGAAAGGAAACTAAACAGTTGGCTAATCTTTGTCCTTCATTGTGACAGAAATACTACAAAATTACTTTTATTATAAAGATTCAACTTTTGACATCATGTAATTTGCAAATAAATTTCTTTGTTTTTAGTGAACTAAATGACAAAAGGTTTAATATAATGAAAGCCAGTTACAGGGAGAAATAATTTGCTAATTTCACCAAGTTTTCCTTGTTAAGAAATGGAGGTAATATGTCATGTAATACTTTGCCGAATGATAGTGCTGTGTTTTAATACCTAGCCACACAGTATAAATAGTTTAAACTTTCTTTGGTTACACAAAATAATATTTTATAAAAGTAGTTATCAGTCTGTGTATGTGCATTAAGTTGTGTATGATCTAATGTATTATAATATTTCTGTTTCCTTAGTTCTGTAGTTTAAAACTTTATTTCATTGATAAAGAAATGATTTTATTTCAGTGATTGCATTATCAAGATAAAGATACAGAATAGTAGAAAAACTTCAAAACCTTAAAGAAAACCAGTAAGAATAAAAATCTTGAGTGATTTTGATCAGCTGTTNTATATGCCCAACACAGCAGTTGGTTCCATCAATTTTATGTTTTGGGATGGTTTATTAAAATGAGCTGCTGCTTTCAGTAAATCATTGATAAGGATTCTGGTTTATACATGCTGTTTTGGGGTGGGGGCAGTTTTACAATTGCAGCTTTGTAGTCGTTCAGATAAGAGAGCTCTGTTCTGTGAAAGTGAGTGTAGTTTTTTGGTTTTTCGGTGTGGGAATTCAAAACCAGAAGCAGAATAAAGATTCAGAGTACAAGCTGCTTTTCTTCAAACACACTGTTGTGACTGTCTAAGAAGAATAGTTTCCAGATAATAACGGTGCCTGTATTATCATTATTTTTTGTGTAGTTTCTATTTTTATTTGCAGATGAAAAATAATTGTTTTATGGGGGAAGAATTGGGCCTTTGGAAAGCCTTTTCAACGATAAAGCCACAAATACCAGTTCTAGGCGTCAACTTTTTGTTCTATTTTGTGCTATATTTTTACTTTTAATGTATGTTGTATAGGTCAAGAACCTTGGTGCTACCTTAAGGGTGTTCTAGAAAATGCAGGATCATGGGTCCAACCTCATACCTACTAAAACAGTTTGTATTTTTTTTTTTAAATTTAGGGACAATTCATATGGACATTAAAATCTGAGGTATACTGTAAAGCATCTTATGAAACCTTTGATTTGTTTTATATGAATGTATGTGGATGCATGTTCTCATTGTGTACTGATTCTAAATTTCATCAGTTCCAGTTTTAGAGGAGACAGTAAATACTCACTAGAATTTTAGTAGGGCTAGAAGTAGACAACAGTGTTCAGTCTGGTGATCTTGTGCTTCAGTGTTAGGCAGTCACAGTTAGAAACAGTGACACCTTTGTAGTATATGTTGAAAGCTTCTTACTGCCCTGCTAGTGTTTTCTTTTGGCCAGGGTGGTATCTTTGCAGCTTTCCAGATACTCATGGTTACTTCCTTCTGGACATAGTATAGTAAGCATTTTAAAAATGGTTTTGACGACATGTTCTCTCCAGTAGATGCTCTGGGAAGCCTGTTGTAGTTAAAATAGCGTGGAAAGCACTGAATATGTTGTTTGAGGTTATAAGAATATGTTGAAATATTAAGACATTTGGAAAAATGTTGTATTAGTTATTATTTTGTTGCTGTGATAAAATACCACAACAACCCCCCCCCCCTCATTCTTGGAGAAGAATGAGTTTATTTTGGCCTGTGGTTCCTAGTCCATCATTATGGGGAAGATGTGACAGCAGGCAAATGGCATGGAAGAAGAAAGATGGCTAATCACATTTTTATCCTCCTAGAGGAAGCAAAGAGGAAAACGGGTGAAGGGAGGGGTCAGGGAAGGGAAAGAGAACATGAGAATAAGAGCACAAACAGAACAGGAAGTGACATGAGCTGTAATAAACTGAAAACCTACCCCTAGTGACACACTTCCTATAGCAAAACTCTGCCACCCCTAAGTTCTATGTTCTCTGCAAGGGAGTGCCGCTGGCTGAGGAACAAGTGTTCAGATCCACTGTAGGAGCTGTAGGGGTCATTGCTCGTTCAAATAACCAATCACATTTGGTAACTTAATTCAATGTCTTCCAAATTTATTTGACCTTAAAAAATAAAACCAAATTTCACTTTATCATTTTATTGTGTTTGATTCGTTTTCTCCCCTGAAACATTTAAATTGTGTGTGCACATACAGTGAACATTTATGCCCCCAAACATTTCAGTGCATATTTCCAAAAAAAGGAATAGTCTTTCATAATTATAAAATACCCTGAGTTTCAATAAATGTAAAATTAGTTCAGTAGTTATATCTAATCTGTCATTCATTTTCTTTTCCCAAATGACCCAATAGTACTTCAAAAAAAATCATATTTCACCTTTTAATGAGAGTTCAACTCTGTGTTAGAAGTGTATGTCACATTGGAAAGTTCATTATTGAAGTTAATTTTGGTCACTAACTTAGTCTGCTCTCTACTATTAACTGTGTGTGTGTGTGTGTGTGTGTGTGTGTGTGTGTGTGTGTGTGTGTGTCTGGGCTTCTTGTAGCCCAGGCTAGCCTCTGAATCTCTACTTATGGCCTCTCCCAAGTGACTGGATTACAGACTTGCACCCTCAAGTCCTGCTTAGTTATGTGTATAAGTATTTTGCTTGTGTGTATGTCTATGCACTGTGTGTGTGTATGGCACCTGTGGAGACCATGAGTGGGATCCCTTGGAACCAGAATTACAGACACTGTGAATGGCCATGTGGATTCTGTGGACCAAAACCATGTCCTCTGTAAGAGCAGCCAGTGGTCTCAACCTCTAAACAATCTCTCTAGCCCCCACTGTTTTACTTTTTCATTATTGTTTTAAGTTTGCCTTTTTTTTCTTTTCATTAGTTTCTTTTCTCTATTATTGTTAGCATTGGCATGTTCTAGGTATCTTCTTTTCTAGTTTTATTCTGTCATATATTAAATATATTTTTAAAAAATAAAATATAATATCATTTTCTCCCTTTTCATACCTTCAATATCTCTCAAATTCATGGCTTCTTGAATTGCTGTTACAGAACACACACACTGTACACACACACACACACACACACACACATTCACAGACACATGCATACACACAGTTGTATATATGTACAAACATATATTTTTACATATATGAATATAATTTGTTCAGTCTATACATTGTTACTTGAATATGTATTAATCCAGGGCTGACCTCTTTAGGGATAACCATTTTAGGGACTTTTTCTTAGTTGTTTATAGTTCTTTGTCTAGGGTCCAAACCTGATGAGACACCCCACTTCTATGTTAGTAAGTCTGTTGGTCTCATCTTTGTTTGTGTCTTGTTTAGCCAGTCATGATGGTAAGACTTCATGGGTGTAGCTTCTCTGACATTTCCAAGAGACTCAGTCTCACAGCAAACATCCTCTCCTGGCTTTTACATTGTTCCTACCTTTTTTGTTAAGAACCCTGAGCCTTACATNGAGTAGTTATGTTGTAGATCTATCAGTTGGGGCTGGGCACCACCTGGCCACCTATTCTCTTCTGTTTGGTTGGTTGTAAAATGGTCTCCTTTTGTTGTAAAGATGTTTCATTGATGAGAGGTGGGACCTATGCTTTGTCTGTAGGCATAAGGATACACACTTAGAATGAATGCAGTTAGGAATGATGCTGGCTTAATAAAGTGGTGGTTTGTAGGTTCTCCTCCAAGATGCATAACTTCACTAGCCTCCAATAGTTTGGTAGGTTCCCAGTAACTGGACGGATTTCTCTCTTGTTGAGTGGGGCTTAAGGCCAATTAGAGATTTGTTGGCTACCATCATGGTATGCTTGCACCTTTAGGGATATTGTGCTGATTCTGATGATTGTAGCTGGGTAGGACTATTGATTGCTTTCTTCCCTTAGAAGCTTGCATGGCTTCTGGTGTCATGAAAGCCAGTACTCAGTGCAGAAGCCTTTGTGTCAGATCTAGCTTGAATTTCCTGATCCTTTGTCTCCTATTGATAATGGTGTCACTGTAATAGCAAGTTACTGCAATAGCAAGTTACCTTCAACCTGAAAGGCCACACAGGGCAACCTAAATAGCCTGTAGTGTTTTTGGAGTCTCTTTTACAATCCTGACCAATAACCCAAAAGGATTCTCATGCCTGGTTTTGGATTTTTTTGTTTTAGTTTATGGAAGTAACATTGTCAGCACAGAAAGGAAAAATTAATTTAAATCACAAATGTATATACACAGACTTACATGTATTATATGTAAATTTAGGTAAAAAGCTAATAATGTGATTTCTTATGAATTTTTCAGACATTCTTGCTGTTATTTTTACCCTCTTTCTTTTGTCCTATGAATTTTTAAAACTATTTTTGATTTTTTGAAAACTTGTTGCTAAAGTTCCCATTTATATTACAGTTATTCTAAGAGTGATACCTCTGATCTATACCTACCTATACCTGTTTTCTGAGGTCAACATGCCTATCTGTTATCAACTTGCTTTATGTGATGAGTTACTTAAACGTAAGTTCTAGCCCTCACCCAAGTAACACTTTGTTTCAAGTGAATAATGTTACCAAATATCTTAAAAATCATAAAATTCAGCTCTTTTTTGTTTGTTTTTTTTCAAGACAGTGTTTCTCAGTGTAGCCCTGGCTGTCCTGGAACTCCCTATATAGTCTAGGCTAGCCTCAAACTCACAGAGATCCACCTGCCTCTGCCTCCTGAGTGCTGGGATTAAAGGTGTGTGCCACCACTGCCTGGCTATTTCACCCTTGACACTTACTCTCTTAGTCACTGTTCTGTTGCTGTGAAGAGACCCGATGACCATGGCAACTCTTATAAAACATTTAATTTTGGCTTGCTTACAGTAATAGAGGTTTAGTCCATTACCATTGTGGCAGGGAGCATGGTGACATGCAGGCAGAAATGGTGATGGAGAAGTAGCTGAGAGTTCTATATCCAGATGCACAGTCATCAGGAAGAGAGAGCAACAGTGGCCCTGGCTTGGGCTTTTGATACCTTAAAGCCTTCCCCCAGTGACACACTTCTTCCAATAAGGCCACACCTACTCTAGCAGGCCATACCTCCTAAGCCTTCTCAAGTAGTGCCATTTCCTGATGACCAAGCATTCAAATAAATAAATGAGCCTATTGGGCTCTTCTTACTTAAACCACCACACTTAGCAACTTCCCTATCAAGCCATGTTTAATGGTTTGTTTTTTTTTTCATTTTTCTCCACAAAAGAAGACAATTTAAGCCACAGCAACATCATTAAAATTAAAAACAAAAACAATTATATACAATGTTGTAACTATATTGTAAAGGGTAGCAATTAGGTCCTCAAAAGTCAAGTGGAAAGATTCAGTTTTAGTAATAAGGAACTATGTGGAAAGAGAGTTGATAGTTGACTAGTTAGGAAGTTAGTAGTTCTTGCCACTTATTTAAAAGATATTACTTGATTTAGGGTATGATATTGGAGAGTAAAAGGAGAAGTTTGAAAGATACTACAGTTTTAGTAACATGGTAGCAGTTTGGCTCTNAAGAGACACAAAAGGGGGATTATTAAACAGTCAAGATTTCCTCAAAGTGATCAGTTATAGAAAGGTTTTTTTTTTTATTTTATTGTGAGGGGATGTTGGGTCTCTGATATCGAGTATTAAGTGGTATGGACAAGAGACAATTATGGAATGATTAGAGGTGTTGAGTTGGTTTCTTCTTCAGTGCTAGCTCCAATTGATTGCCCAGAACAGTGATGAGAAATCCTTTGAGGCAGTAAACATACAAGTGGTGAAGTCTGTCTTGGGTTCTTTGGTATTATGTAAGTGCTATTCATGGACAACATCTTAGGAAATTTAGAAAACATTCACAATTGAAATTGATGGTCAAAGGCATGAAATTTGAATTAAAGTGCTATGAAAAAAAAAATCCAAGAAAAGCAAGATGTTCTTCAAGAACATCAAACAATGATAGAAAGATTCCTGGAAAGAGAAAGAGTAGAAACAAAGGGGAGTGAGATTTTATAAAGAAGATTCTGAGTATGCCTATATGTAGTCAAGGAGTATGTTGGTTTTAGAAATAGTATTTATTACAGATTCATTTGGACCTTAAGAATACAATTTCATTAATTCTAACAGGATAAGAGTCATGTAACAAGGAGTTTACATTTATTGTGAAGATAATGGTTGAAAAAAAATGTTCCATACAGAAAAGTGAAAGGANTNTTTGAATCAGTGGGCCTGTTATACTAGTATTTTGCTAGACTCTGATAAATACAGAGCAAAGAAATAATAATTTCTATGATCCATTATGTATTGGAAACTGAATTAGAGCTAAGAAATGAATAGTATGGTTAATAGGTGCTTTTGAAAGGAATCATATGTAAGAACTATGGTATTCTGAAAAGCATGCAGTGTTACTCTCCAGATTTTCAATTGATACTGAGATCTAGGAAGCACATGATGACAAAAAAAAAAAAAAATAGAAAAGTGTGAGCACAGGGGTAGCAGGCCAGGCTATAGAGCTAGACCAGGATCATGGGACGTCTTCTTACCTTGAGCATTTGCAAAGGAATACTTCTAATAAATTTGTTTTATGGCTTACTAAGAATAATGAATGTTGACTAACTTGCATTTTTATAGAGTCAGTAAGTAGTATGGATTGGAGACATTATGGAGTGTCTGGAGGTATTGCTGTTCCTTCTGGAGAATCAGGTCAAAATTGGCACAAGAGGATGAGATTATGGAAGTGATTGGGTAAGAGAATAGAAACTGATAAAAATGTCATAAATCTGAGAAGGGAGAAAAACTGTTATCGCATTGTTATCCAATGTAGTGATTAAGACAGTGATGACTTTTTATATATGTAGGTTTCCACATGTGTATATGGGGTGCATATCTATATGTGTGTGCACTTCTGGAGAGCAAAGGTNTTTGTTTCATATCTACAAACTCTCTAGAGTGTAACTTAGTCTTCATAAAAGGATTAAAATGATACTTTAAGTTCTAAAATCTAAAAGCTCTGAACAGGAGTGTAATTTCTAAATGTTCTGGGTAAATTAATATTTCTATTTACATGTAACTCAATATATTTAGTTATCCTTGACTTCTGCTCAGACTATAGAGTTTGAAAAACTCTAGATGTGTCTAATTCTTTGACATTGCAACATGTTCTTGTTAACTATAAAGTTTATGCTTGAGAACCACATCAATTAATTAAACATTGCAAATAAAATTTTGTGTTTTAAGTAAGATTATGATTTTGTCTTGGGTTGGGCTTTGGGTTATCAGAAGAATTCTGTGTTGGAGAAATGGCTCAGTTATTAAGAGCCCATACTTTTCTTGCAGAGGACACGAGTTCAGGTCTCAGTATATACGTTGGGCATCTCACAACTGCACGCATGTACATAGACACACACACGTGCCCATATACACACACCCTCTCTCTCTCTCTCTCCTCTCTTTCTCTCTTGCTTTCTTTCAACACATGTAATTTACAAAAGGATCTGAAGGAAAATAAATAAATTAGCTGTTTCTTTTTTTATTTTTTTTTTAATACTTTTGTTGTTGTTGCTGTCTTTATCAATACAGGGTATCACTATGTAGCTGTGACTGTCCTGGAACTCACTATGTAGACAACCAGGCTGACCTCAGATTCACAGAGATCTGCCTGCCTGTGGTTCCCACATGTTGGGATTAAAGGTGTGTACCACCGCACCTGGCCTAGCTGTTCTTTTTTGCCTCCATTCTCCAAACCTTCAGGATTACCTTTGATAGTTGAAGGAGCTGAGGTCTTAAGAATATCCAATGCTCTAAGTCCTCTCTTCATTGGTGCTCCTGTGGTAGAGGAGCATGTGAGAGTCATGGCAACTCATAGGCGTATGCTGTTAATCTTAGTTTTTCCTAAAATGTTAGAGGGGAGTAATCTCAAGTAAGGAAATGTTTGTCAGAGACTCAAAACAGTTATATGTTCAGGATTGTAAGCAAAGTTGACTTTAAAGCCCAGACTCTTGAAACTACATTTGAACCTACAAACTTCCTTTGTAGCGGAAAGGGGACATGGATAGTAGACCCAGACAGTCTTGTGTTGGAAACTTTAACATTTACTGGCTTGATCAGCAACTGTACACTTCCTAGTACTTCAACCTTCTCATCAGAAGAACTGTGTTTTGGTGCTGGTGATGAGGTACTAGGACTAGAGTCCAGGACCCCATATGTGTTGGGCAAGTGCTCTACTACTGAGCCACATCTCTGTTTCATTGTCCTCATCTGATGTATTCTAAGATGATTATGAGGATCAGTGACCCAATGTGTTTTTATGGTATTTAGCATAGTTCTATACCAGAAGTAGAACATTTCAATAAATGCTAACTGTTGCTTCTAATTCAAGTGTAGAAGTAAAATGTTGTATGGAATTAACCAATATTAGGCCAAATAAGTTTGCCAAATTGTGAGATATTAAATGTTTTCGTATTCTGATATAGCATGATAGCTAGAGACCAGAAAGATACTGGATTTGTGAAGAAATTTTTCATTTTTATTTAACCCTATTCATATTCATATACTGGAAAACTGAAGTTGGATTGTAGGTATGGACATGATGGTACATGCCTTTAATACAGCACTCAGGACTCTGAGTTCTCCTGTGTGTAGATAGTGGATTCCAGGACAGCCAGGGCTACAGAGTGGCATCCAGTCTCAAAAGAGAAACAAACAAAAAAGAAAATTTGGTGATAGCCCATATCCTGCTTGTAGTTTTGAACATTTCTGATGAAATGCCTAGGGGACATCCGCAGCAGGTAATTATGGTGTGCAAATCTAAAGTGTAGCTCTTCTCTACTATGCTTGGTCTTCTAGGGTTTCTTTGTCATGGATGATTTCATTGATTGTTATCCCCTTCACCTCAATCACCAACATCACCATTGTCTCTANCTTTTGGCAGGCATCTCAAACACTTGACTCCTTTCAGACTTTTTTTTTTTTTTTTTTTTTTTTTTTTGGTGGTGTTGTTTGTTTTTTGTTTTGTCTTCTCTGTGATTTAGCCAAATGTAGTATTTTTCAAATTAGAGTTGAGTGTTATACTTCATTTGAAAAACTTTTGTGATCTTGCTGACTCTATTACTCTAATCTGAGTCTCACAATTTTCCTCTCTAGCTCTGACTGGCCTCTCTGCTTCTTATTAACTTTGTTGTGCCCTAGGTTGGGCTAAATTCATACTTNTCAGATCTCATCTTCAGTTGTTTCTCTCAGGCCTGTCCAATCAAATTTTGTNTTATAGAATATTGTGCATTGCCCTATCAATTTTCATAGTAGTTAATGCTGTATGTTCTGACCTCTTTATTGGATGCTATGGAGTGAGATAATTTCAATGCTTGCAAAGGCCAGGACTAGCCCTGGTAATCAATAACAAATATTTAATGACTTGCTGAAGTATATAACTATACAATTAAAAGGTTTAGTGGTTAATTCTAAAATTAGATGTATGCATTGTTAACGTGCTAAGCATTGTTATTTTANAATGCTATTGTTGTGTCATTGATTTTTATCTTTCTTTAGCAGTATTATTTTTATGAAATAAATAATAGTAATTATTGACTTGTGACTTTTTTAATAGAAACTGGTAATTTTTCAGAACTTTAGAGTTCTTGAAGGGGCTTTAGAGTACAATTCTGAATCTGTATAGTATATGAAATTTACAGTTAAGAAAATCTTGATGTTTACTGTAGAGGATGTGTTCATTTAATCTAGTTGTGTAAGGTCTAAAGTTTAAAAAATGTACCCACTTTGTCACAACAAACAGTCATAGATAGATATTTTAGTGGGCTACTTGTTCTTTTAAAAAATCATTTTTTCTGAGAATTTATTGCATCAGTACTATATTTACATCATTTCCACTCCTCTCCCCCTTCTCTTTTTATGACCCCCCTACTCCTGTTTAAATTCATCGCTTTTCTTTATTATTGGTGTGTTTGTGTGTATCCATCCTGCTAAATCCATTTTGTGTTGTTTCCGTCTACATGACCAATCATATAGGACTGGATAGCCTATCAGGGGGCTTATCCCTGGAGAAAACAGATTCTCCTGTCAGCAGCCATTGGTTGCCTTCATCTAGAGGTGGGACCTTGTGATATTTCCCACACCCATGTTATGTCAATAATATTGTCATTATTCAGGTCTTCTTTGGAAAACCATACTATTGGAATTTCCTGGGTAGAGCTTCCCTGTCATGACTGGAAGGTACTGTCTCATAGTAGGCATCCTGGTCCTCTGGCTCTCTGTGCCCTCAATGGTCCCGGAGTTTTAGTTCCTTGGTTTTGCATTGTAGATGCATTGGATGGGGTTGTGCACCCTATAGTCACTTACTCTGTGCATTTTGACCAATTGTGGATATCTCTAGAATATCTCTAGAATATTCTCTGATGCAGAAAGAAGCTTCTTTAATTAGAGCAACAGTTATCAGTGAGTATAGGGATAAGTATTTAGAATAAAGTCAGAAATTATATTGGTTTAAGGAAAACGGCAAAAGTAGGTTCTCCTCTTGGAGGGTGCAGTTTGCCCTCTCTTCTTCCTGGTAGTTGGTTGGGTTTACTATATGAGGCATCAATTCTCTCCTGTTTGAAAGTCCAATTAGACAGCTGTTGGTTATTCTCAAGCTAAAAGTGCCACTATTGTGACATTGGGGATATCTTGCCAGGCCAAACATTGTTGTAGTTTGTAGGCTTTATAGCCGGGCAGGACTATACTCCTTTGACAGTTTGCATGACACCTTGCAGTATTCTGAGCACTTGTCCTCCAGGAGGAGGCTCATTCCATCTTGACTCCTCCAAGATCTGTGTCTCAAGTGTGTGCTGTCTTAAGCAATAGGAGCTTCCCTCAGGTTCTGGAAGGCAACAAAGGGCAGTGACAATAGCCCATCTTGTTTTGGTACTCTTTTGGACTATCCCACCTAACAATTTGAAGGGAGGTTTCACATAGTGACACTGGAATTTTTGTGTGGCTCTTGGGGAGAGCATTATCACCCCATGTGATCTAATTCCATTTAAAGTTGCTCTCTCTCTCTCTCCTCTCTCTCATATATATTACATATAATACATGTAATATGTATATGTCATAAGTATAGTACATGTGTATTGTATATAACACATAAATATTTTCAGTAAGCTTATAAAATGTTTTCTATGGCTTTTTCTATTACTTTCTCTTGTTCCTCCCTCATTAAAATCTGCCCTCTTTTTCTCTTTCCCACTTCATAGCACCAGTGTTGTACTAGTCTAGTCTCCTCTCTAGAGCTTGAGTTTGTGGTCACTTCAGATTTATACTCAAATCTAAAGATTCAGAGCAAACTTGCAATTTTTGTCTTTCTGGATCTGGGTGACATTACTCACTATAATGTATTTTAGTTCCA
>LZPO01077238.1:11684-23223 GCA_001675575.1 Neotoma lepida
TTTTTTTTGGTTTTTCAAGACAAGGTTTCTCTGTGAAACAGTCCTGGAATTCACTCTGTAGACGAGGCTGGCCTCGAACTCACAGAGATCCACCTCCCATTGCCTCCTGAATGCTGGGATTAAAGGCGTGCTCCACTATGACCTGGCACATTGCATATTTCTTTACAGCTGAATAGAATTCCATTTTGTATATTGCCATATTTTCATTATATATTCATCAGTTGAAGGAATTTTAGGTTGTTTCCATTTCCTACCTAATATAAGTAGATTGGCAGTTGCATAGCTGAGCAAGTATCTCTGTGTAGGATATCCAGTCCTTTGGGTATATGCAAAGGAGTGGTATAGCTGGGTCATATGGTAGATCTACTATAAGGTTTTGAGAATTCTTCACATTGATTTCTATAGTGGCTGCAGCAGTTTGCAGTCTGTTAACGGTAATGAGAGTTGCCCAGCTCTTGTATCATTGCTAGCATTTATTTTCAGTTGTTTTCATAGTAGCCATTCTGACTGGGTAAAGATGAAGTCTTAAATTAGAGGGGTTTTTGGTAAACATTTATTTATTATTTTTGAGAATTTTATACATGAGTACTGCATTTACATCACCTTACCATCTAACCCCATAGTTCTTCCTGTGCCATGGAGTCTCTTTGAAATTCATAAGCACTTGTTATTTAATTATTATTGTTACATACACACATATGTATCTATAAATACATGCAGCCTGCACAGTCCATTTAGTATTGGTCATATGTCTATGTGTGTAGGGTTTACTACTTGGAATTGGATAACCTGTCAGAGGTCTAGTACCTGGAGAAGACTGATTTTCTCTTTCTTAGCAGCCATGAATTGTAGCTCTTCATATTTTAGATTCTCCCCATCCATGTTGGCTTGTCAGCTGGGATTGTGCAGGCCTTTTGTAGGTGGCCATATTGCTAAGATTTCATGGCAGTATGAGATAGTGTCTTGTCTTACATAGATGACACTATCTCATACTGCAATGTTCCCTGAGTTTTTGATATAGGGATTATGTTGTGGATGTATCTATTGAGGATTGACACCCCACAGTCAGTTTTTAATCTGCATTTTGACTAGTTGTAGATTTCTATGATGGTTTCTGTCACACCTCTGATCCTCCAGTTCCACAAAGTGGGACTAAATAGTCAAACATGTGAGCTTATAAAGGCTTTTCTCATTCAAACCAACACAGGGAAGTATATTCCTGGTTTTCTTTTTTTCCCTCAGAAGCTCCTGTAAATGGAACTGTTTCTGTGGNCTCTTTCTAAGTGTATTTGTTACTGGTGGATAGAAAGGTTACTGAATTTTATAACCTGATTTTTGTGTCTTCCATTTTGATGAAAGAATGATCATTTCTAGAGGTTCTCTTATGGAATTTTTGGGATCTCTATACAATTCTATCATCTCTGAGTAGAGAAAAATGGTCTTCCATTTGCATTCCTTTTATTTCATTCTCTTACCATATTGATCAAAACAAGTGGGAACACTTAACAGCCATGTGTCATTTCAGATTTTAATGGGATTGCTTCTCCTTTTTCTTCCATTTAGAATGATATTGTATGTGGTTTATCATATATGACTTTTATCAGGTTGAGATATGTTTCCTCCTATCCTGTTCTTTCTGAGACTTTTTATCATGAAGACATGTTGGATTTTGTCGATGGTTTTTTGTATCTACTGAGATGTCTTGTGATTCTTGCCTTTGAGTCTATTTATATGACATTAAATTTATTAACTTACATATGTTAAACCTTCTTTGCATATCTGAGCTAAATCAAATATGATTGTATGAGTGATCTCCTTGATATATACTTATATTCACTTTGCAAATATTTTATTGAGAATTTTTGTATTTATGTTCATCAGGGATATTGGCTTGTAGTTTTTGTTGTGTTTTTACCTGACTTGAGTGATACTGATGTTACAGAAGTTTAAAAGTGTTCCTCTCTTTCTATTTTTCGCATAATTTAAGAAATACTAGTTTTAGGTCTTAGAAAGTCTGGTAGAATTTTGCTGTGAATCAACCTGGGCCTGTGCATTTGTATTTGAAGGTTTTAAAAATCTCCCAGCTTGTTTTTGCATCTGCTTAAGTTGTTTGTCTCTTCTTGTTTTAGCTTCACTGCTTAGATGAATCTGGAAATTTGTCTTTATTTTTCTTTAAGATATACATTTTTAAAGTATTCCTTTATAATTTTCTGCTTTTCTTTGGAGTCTGTTGTAATGTTCCATCTCTGATTCTGATTATTTGGATTTCTCTTTTTAATTGGACTAAGAGTTGATGATCTTGTTTACCTTTTCAAAGAACCAGCTTCTAGATTTGTTAATTCTTTGTATTCATTTTTTGCCCGTATTTCACTAATTTATGTTTTGATTTCTATTATTTCTTCCTTTCTATTGGATCTAATTTTGGTTTCTTCTTTGCTGCCAAATTCTTGAGTTGCATCTTACGTCATTTATTTATGTTCTTCCCTTTTAATATTTTAAATTCTAATGGAGGAACTTGGAGCTATAGATTTCCTCATAGGACTGCTTTCAATGTTTCTCAGTTTTGTTATGTTGTATTTTTTTTTGGTTTTTCGAGACAGGGTTTCTCTGTGTAGCTTTGGTGCCTTTCCTGGAACTCACTCGGTAGCCCAAGCTGGCCTCGAACTCACAGAGATCCTCCTGCCTCTGCCTCCCGAGTGCTGGGATTAAAGGCGTGCGCCACCACCGCCCGGCTTGTATTTTCATTTTTATTCAGTTAAGGGATTTTTGTTTTCTTTCTTGCTTTTCTTTGGCCCATTTATCATTCAGTAATAGGTTATTTAATACCCATGAGTTAATGTGATTACTGTAGTTTTTTTCCAGTTAATTTTAAGTTTTGAAGTAAGATGGATACATTAAGCCATGTTAGTAATCTTGTATTTGGTCAGATTTGTTTTGTTTCCCAGTATATGGTCTATTTTATAGAAACTTCCATGGAGTGCTGAGTACAGTATATACTTTTTGTCATGTGATTGTGATATTCTATAGATATTTGTTAGGTCACTTACACGTATGATGTCACTTAATTCCAATGTTTCTCTGTTCAGTTTTTAGCTGTCTATTGCAGAACATTGAGCCTTGAAATACTGAATATTTGAGTTGGGGTTAATTTTTGTCTTGAAGTCCAGTCATATGCACTCACATATGTACATATATATTTAACATTATGTCTTTTTGGCTAGTTTTTCCCAAGGTCAGAATGAAGTATCCTGTTTTATCTTTTTTGATTAATTTTAGGTTGCAATATGTTTTGTCAGATATTAAGATAGTGACAGTTGTTTCCTGGTTCCATTTATTTGGAATACCTTTTCTCATCCTTTCATTATGAAGTGTTTCCTCTTCTTAAAAGTGATTTTTTTTTTGTAGAAAACAAAAATCTGGAGTTTATTAATCTGCTAAACTACTACTTATCTTTTGATTAGGGATTTCAGGTCTTTGATATTTAAAGTTATTATTGAAAGGTGTAGTATGTTCTACCCTCTCCCAATTTTCGTAAATTTGATCTTTTCNTGGTGTTCTAATTTCTGGCATATTGTATGTGTTTTTATTTTTTCATATTCTTTGATTAAGTGGTCCAATTTCTCTTTCCATTCAAGTCCTGATATTCCGTCTTCTCAACCCATTCTACTGGTAAGACTTTTCCCCTGAGTTTTCTAATTGCATTGAGTTTTTCAATTCTATCTTCATTTCAATTTGAATTTTCTTATATTTCTGTCTCTATATGGAATTCAGTTTTCAAATTCTGAATAATCCTCATTTCATTCAGGTGAATATTTGTATTGTCTTGGACTTTATTTACTCAGAGATTTATACATATCTTCTTTAAATGCATTAAGGCATTTGTTTGTGTCCTGTTTGAATTCCTTGGATTCTTTCTGTTTGCAGTTGTTATTTAAATTCTGTGTCCTGGGACTCATTTAAACAATTCTCATTAGCCAATATTTTTTGGGACTAGTATGTTTTCATGGTNGGGGCACATATTGTTTTGACATTTCATACAGTTTGGTTTTGTGATGTTATGATGTTACAGTGGGCGTGTAGACTTCTTTAATGGATTATGTGTCAGGTAAGGTGTGAAGAGTTGGTAGATCAGTCTTTCAGATACATGATTTTGATTTTTGTTTGGAGAGACAAAAATTCCAATTCATTAGTGACCAAAAAAGTGACTCTCGGCAGGATCTGCCTGGACAGTTGAACAAGCTGAGGTCAGCATATGCAGGCATTAATCTTTGTTACTTACCAGGTGGTGACGGTGTGTGGGATGTGCAGGTTGTGTTAGACATTGGAGTGTGAATGGAATGGCCTGGCAGGGATCTGGGACATTCACCTGGCTGGGTTGATGCACAAACTTTGAGAACCCAGCTTTGCCTGGGATTGTAGATGCTATCTGTGGAGCTCACCAGGCTGAGCTAGTCCATGAGCTGAGAGACCCCAGCTGGGCCAGGAAAGGAGAGGATGACTTTGCTTTTCAGTTATTTTGGAAGTTAGGAAGAGGTCAAAAAGACTCACTTATTAGAAATATGAGTTTATGAGTTTTAAACTGTATTGAGGCCTTAGTTAATATCTGACCATTGCAGGCACATTATGTGAAAACTAGATCTTCAGTATTATTTTAAAAAGTTTGTTTACTTCTTTTGTTTACATTTTAAAATTATATTCAATAAAATTTTGGATTTTTGCCTATCTAGACATTTCCCTAGGAACACACAGTTTTGAAATTAAAAAACAAACAAACAATAAACAAGATGCATAGTTAGGTAGAGAAGGAGTGAGGGAGAAAGAGATAGAGATAGATAGGTAGGTAGAAAGAGAGAAAGAGAGATGGGGAGAGAGAGACACACACACACATACACACACTGAGCACTTAGGCATTAAATATGCATGTTAATTAGGAAAAATTATAAAAATATGAAACCAGATGTTACATAAATTATTTGATTCCCAGGATAGCAGTAACTTACACACTGACAATATTTTTGTATTTGCAAGTGTATATCTATTTTCTATTTCTAGATTTTTCCCAATATTTATGCAATTCCCATGAAAATAACCAGAAAAGGAATTGGCACCCCCTGCTTTGAAATGGTGGTAAAGAATTCTGTATGTGGACTGCTGAGGAAGCCAGTTGTTGTGTGCACCCTTACTCCAGGGATGGTCTTCTGGGTTTACTAACCTTGCCTATATTGTGCCCCTTTTCTGCTTTCTTGTTTTTACTAATGGTATATCATTTTCTCTTTTTTTAAATATATCCTCTCACAGCAGAGTTAATTAATGACCCTTGCAGTATAAGAAATTGAATATTGGCTTGAAATTTNAATGCATCTAAAGTGTATATTTAGAAATACAATAAATTACAATTACTTGGGGGACTTACTGTGTTGTTACTTTTTTAAAAAATTTGATTACAGTCAAGTTTCTTAAATAGCTGTCATTCTTCAAATAGTGGCATCACTGTAGTATATATTAAGTATTATTTAGGTATGTAGTCCTCAAGTACAAATATTTTGTAGTTGAAAGATAAATATTTTTCAATTTTAAAAGTCATCTGTAGAATTAAGTGGTCTGTATTTTTACATGGCCACGGTGAAGAAAAGACATTTGTTTTAGTGGTTAGCATTTTTAGTTTAACCATGGAAAAATATGGTGTGTATATCTTATTGTCCAAGAAACTGCTGACAATACTTAGATATTCTCCATATGTACAGTATAATTTGGCAAAGTATTGTTTATAGCTTTTCAGGTATGACTGAAAGGTAAAATAAGGAAATACTGAATCAGAATGTAGTAAGTCACTGCCAAAAATACATAAACCATTAATTATTTTCAATAAAATGAAATGAAAATGTTGTTTAGTTTAGTGATCATATCATGCTGTACTGTGTTTGATACAATAAGTTCTTATTGAACCACAATAACTTTAAGCTAGATTTCTTACAGTTTTCCTATCTATGTTGTTGATTTATATTTTACATTTCATCACTTCACTGCTCCTTTTTATACACATGATGTCACCAGCAATGCAACAGGTTGTTGAATGTTAAGGAGTAATGCATAACTAACAATTAGTGCAAAAAAAGAGGCCATGAATTTGAAGGAGAGTGGGGAGGGGTATATGGGAGTGTTTGGAAGGAGGAAAGGGGAGGAAAAAAATGTAATTAAATTATAATCCAAAAAAAAACTCCAAACACTGCCTAATATTTTTTACAGAGTTATTATGTAGAAGTTCTTTAGTTAAGTTGGTTATCCTCAAGAACTTTAGTGTAATTATTTGGGGGCTTATATAGAAAGATCTGTGTTGAGTATGTTTTTGAAGTATATTATTAAAGAAAATATTTTTTTCTATAGAAAAAGAATATTGGAATTAATTTTTAACTTACAAATATTATTAAATTATCTTGGTACAGCCATATTCTAAACTTCACTTTTTGTTAGTGCTGGGAAATATACTTCAGATGGAATTTTGCTTTGTTTTTCCAGTGTTGGTTTACCATTTAATGAATTATATGCTTTTAAAAATGTGGTAATATTTTACTGTGCATTATAATTTCAACAGTTTTCTGACATTTCAACCTTTATATCATTTTAGTGAAAAATTAAATGAAGTGGTAACAGTGATTCGTTTTCATGAGCAAGAACTTTTTGGTTCTTAACTCTTTTTCTGGGTTATAATGCATTGTACTTGGCAAATTAAAATGTCTCTTCTGGGAGTTAAATAGGTGATGAAGTAGCAGTTAATGAGTAGGCTGATGCTTTCCCTCTAAGAACCTGAATATTGGCATCAGTTATCTTAGTCTGTCTTGCAATTTTTGTTTGATTTAGCATTCCTACTAAAGTAGCAACACTTGAAACTTTTGTATTAATTTTTCTATGTAACCATTTCCCAATAAGTTAGTTCAGGGAGAAATCAGCTTGTCTCTCAGTTTTTGATTCTTCTTCACTTCCTGTTCATCTATAAAGGCTGTGTTTGGTGAAAACCTTTGAAATAAGCTGAAGTTGTCTTCAAACTCTTCTGTAGTCCAGTGAAAGTTCTAGAATATGAGAACAAGTTTGCTCAACATTTAACAATTGAATATTCTTAATATTCTCAGTATAGTGTTGTGGTCTATAAAACTGGATGTATTTGTATGCTTCTGCAATAGTTAGGTTGTGGGGTCCCTTGGGAATTAAGTTGCCCATCAACTCAGTTACTCAGAAAGGTTCATGGTCTCTTACTTTCTACTTCCTACATTTTATCATCAATTTCTTCTTTTCTCTTTCCTTTTTTTAACCCCCTTCTCATTTAGCTGAGTCATGCTGGAGTGCTTCTCTGAGATGTTTCTCCACAGATCAGAGTTTGCCTCATGGATGACCTTCTGGCTCCTTCCTCCCACTGCGGGCATTTTCACACCAAGGGGTAAACAATAGTAACTTGTGCTGGAAATGGCTTTTCCCTTTAGCTGTTCTTAAGGATGCAATGTTTTCTTTTTGAGAGTTAGGGAGGTTTGGAGAACACTAAATGTATGTACACTGGAGTCTNTGACAAGAGAGCCCTATTCATTCCCAGAGTCCACTTTCAGCAAGCTTAAATGCACATGATAGTTTGCCAAGAGAATGTATATAGCAGGAGCTTAGAAACATTTTCCTGGTTATGCTTTTAATATTCATAGGCTTTTTATATGGTGTTTTTCCCTTTGGACATTCAGTATATTTGTTAAGGCATAGGAAGTTAGCATAAATTTAGAGTTGAAAATATCTCAGGATCTAAAGGTATAACTCAATGACATAGTGTTTACCTTGGGGCCCTGGGTTAGATACCCAGTACCTCTGCAAAAAGAAAAATGGATTGACGTTCCTTTGCGCACCTCACCCCCATAATAACCCATAATAAGATATAAATTTTCAATTACTAGCAAGTTCCTACAAGTATAAGGGAAACTAAAACAAAGATTAAAATTATTTTTCTACTAAGGACTTGGAGTGTACTTTGGAATATGTTTGAATTGTTTTTTGTTGCTGTGATAAAATAATATAAACAAAAGAAACTTATAAAAAAAAAACTTTTTTTTTCCTTGTCTACCAGTTGTCCATAGGCATAGAGCCCATAATAGTGGGAGAAACATGGTACTAGGAGCTTCTTAGTGCTCTGTTCTTNGAAGTACTTGGTACATAATGATGGTTAGAAATAAAGTGTATTAGACATGCTGTCATGTCTTGATTCACTTTCAAGGCATGTTCTAGTTTATTCCATTCTTCTTTAGGTAGAAACAACAATTCTCATTTTCTTTTGGGATGTACTTACATTATATCATGGTTATCTGGGGTTTATTGGGTAATTTTTGTGTTTCAGCTATTAAAAATAAACAATTTACAGAGACCTTTCCCTTAAAAACATAAAATTATTTGGGGAAGAAAAAAATCTCAATGAAAAATATACCAACTCTTTTCTTTGTTACCCTCACATTCCCCTAGGAGCTGTATTTATTCTTGAATTTCTGTCCACTTATCCTATTATTATTCATATAGGACTTTATGCTATTAGTGTGTTCTGAGTTACACAGAAGGACGATTGTCTTTTCACCCAACTGAAATATGTTAATAGAAAAGATNTTTGAGAATATAAAAAACGGTGATAATCTGCTTATTTATAGACTTTAAAATGCCAACTTTGAGGGTAAAACCAGTGTGAGTGAATTTATTCACTTGTGATTCACAAGTGTATACTAACTACTCCCATACTTGAAGATTTACTTCTTAATAGATAATTTTTACTTTAATTAGATAATGTAAGAAAAACTATTTTCTTTTTGCCAAATTCATTGTAAAATTTTAAAAGTTTTTGTTGTGTGTGTACTTGATAGAGCCATCACTGTTGTGATAGTAGGGAAACAGCCAATCTTAAGTGGAAATGAGATAGAGGAACTAACAAGATCTATTTCACTTTCTTTTCCTCTCACTTTGACAAGGGTTATGACAAGTACTAACGAGCAGTGAGTAGATCCCAGTTCACCTAGACTTGCCATTTTAGCAGTCTTCTGAGATGGGTAGTAGACCTGAAAGGAGCAGCAGGAAGCCACAGAAAACCAGCCCTTGATGATTATAAGTGCATTTGTTTTTCACATGTGTTTAAGTTAAGGTCCATTAGGTATTTCTATTTTACACTGAAATCTTAAAATTTTAAACATTTTTTTCTCATTTTAAGTATCCTTTGTAGCCGGTCAAGAGTTGACTCATTAAAATGAAAATTGTCATAATCTTTCATTTGTAATGACTGTCATACAGCTGCTATCCATTACACTAATTATTGAAATAATACAATTTTAATTATCAAAAAATATGTATATAAATGTCATTGATGATAGGAAAGATAATTTGCTATGTTAAGAGTTATAGATTATTTTAATGTTAGTGAACATTGACTAAACATATTTGAACAGTAAATTATTTTAATATGTTAAAACATCTTANGTATTTCTGTTCAAAATATCACATATTTTTGGACCCTTCATAGTATCTAACTAAGAGGTTGAAAGTGTCACATGATCAGAAATAACGCCAGGCGGTGGTGGCGCTTGCCTTTAATCCCAGCACTCAGGAGGCAGAGGCAGGCGGATCTCTGTGAGTTTGAGGCCAGCCTGGTCTACCAAGTGAGTTCCAGGAAAGGNACCAAAGCTACACAGAGAAACCCTGTCTCAAAAACCAAAAAACAAAAACAAAAACAAAAAAAAACCCCAAAAAACAGAAATAACATTTATGTCAGGAACTGAGGTACAAATCCGTGGGAGACCATTTACTTCACATGTCCAAGGATTTAGTCCCCAGTATCACACACAGTTTATGTATACACATATGTGTGTATATATATATATATATATATATATATATACATGTAAATATGTCATCATAGCATTTGTATACATGCATGTGTGTATGTAAATAGTACTAAATAGTTTTGCCTAGATACTATTTAGCTCAAGCTATATAGAATAAAATTTCTCAAAATAAATAGCCATTTTGTGTTAGTTTTGTGTGCAGATATTTTGAAATATTCACTATTTTACAAATAGTGCATAGGAATTACATAACTAAGGGAGCTATCAGTCTAAGTTCAATCCTACATTATTTGACATTAGTCCAGTAAGATTTTACAAATTTCAAAAGTATGCTTGCTACTACTGTTCTACAGTGTACAAGTTTTACTTATATCTTGTTAACTTCCCATTGAAATAACTGATCAAAGAATATTATATACTAGTAAATTTTAAAACCTTGATATTATTTTAATCTGATAACAAATGAGTTCAGGTTCAAGTTCTTTTGGTTGTTGGCTACAAATCTAAACCTGTATTTTTTGGATTTATGAGGATAAGTCCTGCTTTGGCAATCTTGTAGATCCTCAAGAGAATAGTTAAACAGTGATTAATCATTGTTTCTTCACTGAGTGTGCAGAAAAGAATGGAAAAGCGGCATTTCACACTTCTGAAGCAATTAATCCCCATGATCTTAGCCAGGTTTGTCTTGTAGATAAGTCAGGATACAAAACGCTACCTAATTTATCAATGTATGCATGCCATAAAGTATAAAACACACAATTTATTTCATATCATTTATAGTCAAATGTAAAAAAAGAGTGACTTTGCCATATCCAAGAGTGTTTCCTACATTATCTTCATATAAACTAAGTACCGGAGATTACAATGGGATTCCTGTTTACTGTGCACATCTGGTGCAGTCACTATGCATTTTCTCATTCACTTGCTGGCATTTTTAGTGATTGTGGCATAAATCACCTTGCTAATCAGAAACATAAGTGACGGGAAGTCATCTCCTTTTTTTGAACAATGGGAAAAAACATATGGCTTCTTAGACAGTACTTGGCTGTTATACTGTTTATGTGGCAGTATTTTCTGGATTTAGAATTTCATATTAATTGCAGTGCTTTGGTCTAAGACATTAAACACCTAGGACTTGAGGTCAAAATATTTATATCATTTTTGTAGTGAAAAGATGAAATCCCATACTTTATTTTTTTTAAAAATTGAAATACAAACAAATTGGGGGTGAAAGTTTAAGCTGAAGATGCATTGAAGAAAGTACATATATTTACAATGTTTATGTGGCTCTACCTGCATGTATATATTAAAATAGCTAGTTATGTTTTTAATTTTATCTAATGAAGCAGTTCATTGAGCAGAGTAAAACCACTGTCCTTAAAGTGCTTAAATGTAAGATGAATTGTATTGTATTTTGATGATTTTTTTTAAAGTGGGAACTATGTCTACATATACTTTAAAGAAAAAAATCAAAGATTGAAATTTTCTAGTACTTAAGACATATATGTGTATATGCAGAGGACCTAGCTCAGACCCATACAGGGTCTGTGTCACTTCAATATCTGTGAACCTCCATGAGTTCTCCTTAGTTGATTCTGTGAACATGTCATGTTCTCATGGTGTCTTTGACCCCTCTGACTCCTACAGTCCTTCCTCCCCATCTTCTGCTGGGTTCCCCTGGCTTCGCCTAG
>LZPO01077240.1:0-23167 GCA_001675575.1 Neotoma lepida
AAATCCCTAAGATCATGTAATACACTCATGTGTGTAAAAGAAAATTTTACAGATGCTTTCCTATCTTCAAGGATGATAAAATCCCTAAGGTTATATATAAAAGCATTAGGGATTATTTATTTTCCTTCTTTATTGTTAAATTCAAACAATATACAAAGATAGACGAACGACAACCACTGCCATCAGTCCATGAATCTTTCATCAGCATGGGAAGAAATTCTTACCCATTAGCCTATTACTTCCCTTTACTTTTTACTCTGCAACACTGAACAGTCATTAATCTGTTATTTCTCTTAATCTGCCTTTCCAAGATCACATATTACATGGCTTTTATGAACTTTCCCCTTGTTGTGTGTTGATATTTTCTCATAAATGTGTAACATTCTGAAGTAAAACTGAAAATTAATTTATCTCAAGATAATGTTTAATAAAAATGTGCACAAAGTCTTATAATTAGTACACTATCTGTGGTTATGATATAAAGCAAACCTGACTGGTTGCAACATGGAGATTATAACTAAAAACCCACATTACAAGCTTCATGCTTCTTGCAGTATTTCCTAACTCTTAAGTAGTACGTGATAATGTTAAGATTTTGAAATTTTATTTTATCACAAGTGTTTCAGTGCGAAAACGTTTCTTACATGTTATAGAATGAGTTTAAGCAGTATTTCCCCTTGGTTAGAAGCTAGAGATGGAGTCAGGCATGTTGGTTCACTTCTTTAATCCCAATGTTCGGGAGACAGAGACAGGTGGATCGCTGCAGTCTANGCCATTCTGGTCCACATATTTAGTTCCACAACAGCCAGGGCTACATAATAGAGAGAGTGTCTCAGAAAAAAATATCTAGTGATTGTGTTTTGGGGTGACTATGTACTGGTGTGTTGAGAAAGAATAGATACTTTCATACAGTTTCATAAGTCGATATGGCAGTGACTATAGAACATTTCAAATATATTTATTGTCAAAAATTAAAATTTGTTAAAAGATGAGCTGTAGTCATTTTCTACCTGATTCAAAATGCTTCATTAAGGTTATAAGTTTTAATTACTTAAGCAATAAAAGCCTTAAATAATTCACTTCAACTATGTGCTCAAGAACTTCTAAATCAAATTAACATGATATTACATGGCCAAGTTTGAAAGTAATTGGCTTTGTAAAATTAATATTTTTTCACAAATCACTGTTGCCATTATTTCAGATAAGAATTAATAGATGTTAAGTGCAATTCTTTCATACACTAATTTCTTTATGCAAATATTTTTACAAGTAATAGGAAGTTTATATAGCAATATAGTCATAATTTATAGTCACAGAGAATACTAGACAGAAAATAGATACCTGGAAAAGATCCTAGAAATAATCTAACTTTATTATCATCTAACAGAGTTTCTTCAATTAAAGAGAGAGGTCTGAACTCTACAAGAAATACTTACTCTTTAAGGACATTTCCCAAGGCAGGGAGACGGAGGGGTGGGAGGAAGAGGGAGGAGAGGGGAAATTCCAGTTCATGGTAAAAGCAGTTACTACACATACTTAATTCCAGAACATCCTGATTTTTCAGTCTCTTAATATTATTATTATTCTATTTTAACTAACTTATGAAGATTATCAGTAGCACTTCTAAATAAAATTAAAATATAAAGTGACCATTAGAAAATTTAAGATGCCTCCTTATAGTTTCTGTGAATTATCTGTGAAAATCCTAATGCTAATATACTGAACTTGTACACAAGTGTGCCATATTATCATTGTCTTTGGTAAGTTCTTTCAGTGGCAAAAAAGAAAAAAAGTGTGTCAAGATACAAGGTAGTGTGTGCAAAAATAACTGCAGTTTTAGCTACATACCCAATTATAGCATTATATTTAGACCAAAATATATATTGTGAATTATTGGTAAATAGGTAGCAAGGATGAGACTTAGAAATACAATAGGAAAAGAAGATAATCACCAATATAAAACAAAATATTTAACAGTGTTGAATATATCTGTTAAATTTTAAGAAATTGTATTCTGCAAATCTTCATAAAATAATTTTGATGGATTACTCAGTCACAAATTCTGAGTGAAAGAAAAAGGGAAACACCACATATACACACTCACACATATATGTCTGATCGAACATACATGCACACACATCACACTTGCATACACACATAGGCATGTGTATATTCAAAAAATGGACTGTAGCATTGGAAGATCAATTTTCCTATTATTTAGCACTAAAATAAATACTTTCATTAAATAAATTTAAATAAATATTAATTGAAATGTCATTTTTTCATATGACATAATTTTAGAAAAACAAAATTACCCTATATGAGCAAGGAAACTTTAAATAGGTATTTAACAGCACCTTTTATTTTTCAGTTTATGCAGGGCTTCCTTCACATCCTTGTTCCTCAGGCTGTAAATCAGAGGATTTAGCATGGGAATCACCAGTGTGTAAAACAGTGAGCTCATTTTGTCTTGATCTAGAGAATAAGAAGAACTTGGCCTGAAATACATGAAGAGCACAGTTCCTTGGAAAATCGCAACTGTGGTCAGGTGAGAGGCACAGGTGGAGAAAGCTTTGAATCTCCCCTCAGCAGAGCGGATCTTCAAGACTGATGAGACGACGTAACAATAGGAGACAAGGACTCCTGAGATGGTGCTCAGCTCAATAAACCCAAATATTATGAATATTGCTAATTCATTGACCTGTGTGTNTGAGCAGGACAGTAGTAAGATNGGAGGGATATCACAAAAGAAATGATCTATTTCATTAGACCCACAGAAACATAAGTGGAATGTCAATGTTGTGTGTATCAAAGAATCTGCCACACCTACAAGGTAAACTCCAGCCATGAGCAAGGAACACAGCCTGCTGGACATGTTCACTGTGTAGAGTAACGGGTTGTTAATGGCTTGGTACCGGTCAAAGGCCATCACTGCCAGCAGTATGCATTCAGAATCTACAAATGTACAGGAAATGAAGAACTGCAGAGCACAGCCAAAAAAAGGAATTGACTTGTCATTGCCAAATATGTCCATCAGCATCTTGGGCCCAACTGCTGTGGAATAGCAGAGGTCACAAAAAGAGAGGTTACTGAGGAAAAAGTACATCGGAGTTTGTAGCTGGGGATCCATTTTAATTAAAAAAATCATTCCAANATTTCCCACAAGGTTGATGAGATAGACCAGTAGAAATATTGTGAACACAACCACTTTTACCTCGGAGTTGTTGGTAATTCCCATTAATATGAACTCAGTCAAAGAAGAGCAATTTTCCCTCTCCATTCTTCTTTGCATTTCCAAACTGTTTGGGAAATGTATATTTTGTTTTCTGAACATCAAAAGTGCACCTGTAAGACAAAATGATTGGCTTCAGGTGTTAGTATTATTCTGTAAGAGAGTCATAAGTTAGTTTAAAGACGCATTGCTTTTTAGTTGGAAGACTGAAGAACTAACATCTCAGCTAGTCTTAGAAAATTTGATCTCATTTCCTTGGTATCCATGAAGGATGTTGCTTTGTACAAATTCTCTAATTTCTGTGAGTCATGTTTCCTTGCCATNGAGAATATTTGGCTGAAAGAAGTATTTTAAATTCAAAATGACATAAACGAACTCGGGCATTACAGACAGTGTAATAGACTTCCTTCTGTGCATTGGAGATTCATGTGACATAAAAAGGATCTCATTATTTCCCTAAAAAATCATGATGGCTTTGAAAAGACTTTTCCATCAGTTCTAGAAGTATAGACTAGGTTACTGAATAATCCTAATAGTCTATTTTGTTACTATAACTGATCCAGGTATCCTCCTTACCTTTTCTCAGCAGCCAAGGGTCTCCTACTCACAAATAAGTATTCTTTCCAAAGACATATGCTATAAAAACAGAACAACAAAAAACATTTATTATGTATTTGCCTTAAGCTTGATTTTAAAATCAACTATTGTATATAATATTGGAAATCAACAAAGATCCAGGGCTTTTACCTTTACGTGCCCAACAACTGTCCATCTCAAATACACCAGTAACTGAAGATCATCAACCCCTGCTTTCTCTGATAGCAGTGCATATGAGGCAGAAAGGGAAGGAAGACCTAGTTTAATGTGCTCTCTTCCTCTGCCCATGTGTATCTCTAGTGGCTCCTAGGTATTTGACTAGCCCAGGATCTAGCAACTGCTCTAGAGAACATTAGAGAACATTGTGATTTGTCATTCCACGGGATTAGACAGAGAACTTCTGTGACTGTATGTATCTGGGCACAGAACAGATCCAGATTGACAGAATTCTGATAAATGTCCTGTTCAGAATGTAAATATCATTTAATAGCTTCCAAAATCTCTTGAAATTGAACAATAGACAAAAATATTTGTGGTAAATATAGGATTTATCTGTCTCCCTGTCTCTGTCATGTCTGTCTCTGTGCCTATCTCTTTCTCTTTCTCCCTCTGTTTCTTTTTCGTGTGTGTGTACTTTTTTTTTATTCTGTGATTGGATGTATCTCTTTGTGCTTGATGGTGTGTGAAAATTGGAATGTGGGTGAAGAACACTTGAAGGATTTTCTAGACCTAACAAATCATGGCAAGATGCTCACATGGAGCTCCATTTGAATATGTTGTTCACTTTTTGCACTAATTTTGACATAAATAGTGCTTTAAGCTCATGTATGTGTTTGCACACCTATAGAAGAAATAAAGTCTTTATCATGTAACCAGACTAAAATAAAATATTATTCTGTTACTACCATTAAGTTCAGTTACATTCTTCTAGTTCTGTGCAAATAAATATTTTCAGCCATTAAATATGAAAACTATAAACTATATGAATTAAGCAAGAAAGTAAAAAAATGACTGTTACAAAATCTTTTTTTAATAAAGGTCACTTTTAAGATATGTATCTTTTGTGTTTAGCTCTGAAAATTTAGAACCTACCTTAGTTGAGCAAGTCTCTGCCAGATGAGCATGAAGCAGGTAGCATTTTATCTTACCAGTTCACATTTGGGACTTCAGATTCTGAAGACATTTCCCTCAGGCTTTGGTGTGATTAATTATAATTCTGGGTCTGGATTCTATGTTATAAGTCCAGTNCTCATTCTTTATTATGGTAATCAAATTAATACATATCAGGAGGAAAACTATTAACTATTTCATAACTATAAAATATAATCTAAGTTTTACTTCTCCATTCAAAGCAGAAATTTAACAAAACTCAAACAATTACCCCTTTCTACTAGCCCCATCCTTTTCTGTAGTATTACATATTTTTATCATTTTAGTTTTACATTATTTCAGGAATATGTCAACTTTGACATAATTATTTTATTTCTTAATAAAATGGTATAATGTAATATTCACTCTTTTAAAGCAAAAACTTATTTGGTTTTCAGTTATACATTGGTTGTATAGCCACCAACAGTAATTATAGAAATTTCTTAAAACTTAAGTAATAAATTCATACTCATTAGCAGTCATCCTCCCTTCTTGGTTGTTTGGAGTCTCTGGAATACACATTTCTGATAATAAGCATCTGCATATCTAGGACAGAAGATAAAATTTTAACTATGCAAAATGTAGCCTCTTGCAATAGACTTTGTTTTCATGTAAACTCTATTTGCATGCATCAGAATATCTTTCCTTTTATGGCTAAATTCTACACATAGGTGTGCATGAACACACAAAAAATCTATTCTCTGATGGACATTCAATTTATTAGAGCTTTCTGGCTACTCAAATAATTCATTATCANGGATATCAATGTCAATGTTAGGGCACATTCCATAGTTGGCATTGCATGCTCATTTATTTGTGTGTATGNGTGTGTGTGTTTGTGATTGTGGGTTTGTCCCTTGACTTGCATTTGAGACCAGAAGAGGATGTTAGATGTCTTCCTAGCACTCCCTACTTCATTCTCTGATGAAGTGTCTCTAACTTAATCTAAAGCTTACCATTTGTGGCCAGTCTGGTTGCAGAGTGAGCTCTCAGGACTACTTGCATCTGCCCCACAGTGTCGGAGTTATGGGAACTTAGAATTTTTTAAGTGATGCAGGAAGTTCACATTCAGTGTTCTTCATGCTTGCAGAAAAANCACTTTTTACCACTGAAATATCTCACTGGCTCCAGAAATGTCATGTNCTTATCCCTCAATGAAATGACCCCCACAACATTAATTACATAATATCATAATTCTATATACTTAGTATGCTCCTTCTTGAACTTTCTTGTTTTTTCTCAACTAAAAACATAAGACTGTCCTAGTCACTGTTCTATTGCTGTGAGGAGACACCAAGACCAAGGCAGTTTTTATAAAAGAAAGCATTTAACTGGGGGCTTGCTTACAGTTTCAGAGAATTATTCTTCATTATCATGTCAGAGAGCATGGTGGCATGCAGGCCAGCATAGCTGTGTACTTCNTTCTAATCCATAGGCAGAGAGAACGTGAGACATTGAGCCTGTCATGGGCTTTTGAAACCTTAAAGCCCACCCACAGTGACATTCTTCCTCCAAGAAGGCCACACCTACTCCAACAAAGCCACACCTCCTAGTATTCTAATTTTTCTCAAGTAGTGTCACTCCCTTATGACTAAGCATTCAAATACATGAGCTTGTTGGAGCCATTCTTTTTTTTATTTAATAACAATTTTTTATTCATTTTAAGTACTAACCCCAGATCCGCCTCTCATCCCTCCTTCCACTCCCCACAGCATTCCCCTCGACCCACTCTTTTTCCCTCCTCCAAAAGGGTGAGGCCTTCCATGGGGAGTCAGCAAAGCCTGATACATTCAGTTGAGGCAGGACCAAGCCCCTCCCCCTTGCATCAAGCCTGAGCAAGGCATCCCACCATAGGTAATGGGCTCCAGCTCATACACCAGGTAATAGATCCTGACCCTACTACCAGAGGCCCCTCAAACAGACCAAACTACACATCTGTCTCCCGTATGCAGATGGTCTAGTCTGGTCCCATGCAAGTTCCACAGCTGTCGGTCTAAAATTCGTAAGTTCCTACAAGCTTGATTCAGTTGTCTCTGACAAGTTGTCAGAAGTAGTCTCCTGTGCCAATGCATTCAAGGCTACTTCCTACTTTTTTCTTCTATCAGTATTATTTCATATGTATTTGTATACATATGAATGCATATATGTATTCTTCTATATGTATACATATGAATATCTATATGTATACATATAGAAGAAGAAATAANTATTTCTTCTTACAGTTCCATGTAACTGGATTTATATTGAGGTCTTTGATGACCTTGACCCCCATTGCTCATATAATCCCTCTTCCCTCTCTTCCACCGAACTCTGGGAGCTAGGCTTGGTGCTTAGCTGTGGATCTCTGCCTCTNTGGAGCCATCCTTATTCAAACCACCACAAAGACCTTATGCAGAACATAATTGTCTGCTTTTTTTGATTGTGTGAATATTCTAGTTTGAATATTTGAAAAATAATTGCTGAAATGTATTAACTATTTTAGTTTAGTTGAAGTTGATAATAAAGAGAAAANGTAGAAATTGACTGAGCTTGGGATGTATTTCTCAAATGAATATATTCTATGTAAATTAAATTCAACTCCGTGAATATGCTAATCATGAGCTAAAGTTAAGCATCACAATGCAGTACGAAGATGTGCAGAACNANTGTTNACTTTGNAAGCCAGGAACAGGAGTAGAGACTGGNTCAGTACTCTTAACGACTACAAGACCTTCCATCAGACTCCTCAAATGACCCATAGCAATTCCGAGNACAAACGCCCTAGAGTTTAAGCCTCTACCAATTTACCTTTAACCTAAGTCCATCTAAACCATTGCTCTGTTTTCTAGGTCAGTNGTTCACTGTTTGTGTGCAAATTTGTTGTTCCATTCTTTCTCTATTCCTTATTCTTTGANATTTGATACCTTTATGGTATACTTNAGCTCTTTCCTATATGNTATTTNTATACATAGTTCAGGTATTTGCTTTCTGTTTCCTTATGGATTTTGCCATGTTTACATGATATTGATAACAATTTAATTTTGATTACATACACAGGCTATGTTTTTGCATGTTTTCTTGTTTATTGTATGTATGTATAGTGTGTGTGTGTGTGTGTGTGTGTATGTGTGTGTGTGTGCGTGTTAGCATGTGTGGGGGTAGATGTACAGGTACAGGTTGGTTTATAAAGAGTCCCAAGGTTCATGTTGAAAACTTTTCATAGCTCCTCTACCTTACCCTTTGTATCAGTGTCTTTTAGTTGAACCATTTGTAGTTAGATGCATGTCAACAATGTGTAATTTATATCAGCTACTAAAAGTGTTTCTGTATTCTTTCAAATATTGCTTAGAACTAGTTTTAATTCTTTAGGAAAGGGTTGGTGAAGATCTTATCCCATTCTGTAGGCTGCCATTTTGTCTTATTGACCACGNCCTTTGCCTTACATAAGCTTTTCAGTTTCAGAAGGTCCCATTTATTAATTGTTGATCTCAGTGTTGATCTCAGTGTCTGTGCTACTGGTGTTATATTCAGNAGGTAGTCTCCTGTGACAATGNGTTCAAGGCTACTTCTTACTTTTTCTTCTATCAGGTTCCATGTAACTGGATTTATGTTGAGGTCTTTGATTTGGATTTCAGTTTTGTGCATGGTGATAAATATGGATCTATTTGCAATCTTCTACATGTTGACATCTAGTATGCTAGCACCATCTGTTGAAGATGCTTTCTTTTTTCTATTGTACAATTTTGGCTTCTTTGTCAAAAATCAGATGTTTATAGGTGTGTGGATTAATGTCAGGGTCTTCAATTTGATTCCATTGGTCCATGAGTCTGTTTTTAAGCCAATACCAAGCTGTTTTTATTACTGTCACTCTATAATAGAGCTTGAAGTCAGGGATGGTGATGNCTCCAGAAATTGCTTTATTGATTACTTCTCAGATGTTATAAAGTCAGGAAATNTGATAAAGTCAGGAAAAAGCATCTAAGTTCAAGGATCTCCTNGTGACTCTGGTTATAAAATACCACAAAAGTTTCTATCTACTAGAAAACCACCTACTTCCAAAAATAGCTTTCTAGTTCTAAAGGGCAAAGTGCTGTGAAACAATCATAGGACACTGATANAAAGAAAAAAGAAAAGGGCTATACTCTTACTGCCATAAAGGAAAAGTTTCCAGTGAGTTATTCCAAGAGGTGTAAGTTACACATTAGTTTTATAAATTGATTTTCAATTTATATTATACACAAATTATGCTTTAAAAACCTCCTTGTTTCTTTAAAATTATGTAATCTTAGCCAGAGCACGGTGTGATGATACAAGTCTGTATTCAAAGCACTAGGAAGGCAAAGAGAAGGCTATCATGAGTGTTAGGTGAGTGGAGGCCATAATCAGATACCTGCTTTGAACTAATAATAAAAGAATAAGAATTAACACCTATACAATCTTTTATTTACATATATATGTGGAGAGAGATTATCTTTCTTAGAACGTATATTGGAAATGTATTTTCCGAAATGAAAATATTCCTTCACTGGGAAATGGAGAACAGACTAAAGAGTGAACATCATTCCCAACCTTAAATTAGCCTGACATTCATTGCAATCCTGTTTAAAAACAATTGATCTACTGTCTGTAATTTTGAGGTTTGAAGCAGTAGTAAATATATCAATTCCTCACTTCTTTGTTTGCTGTTTCCATCCCATGTTGTTTGAGAAATTCTTTTCTGCTGAGTTCAGAAGTGCCATAGTCTTGGTCATCTTTGTGCAATCTCTGCAGTTGCATCATATTCACAAAAGTGAGGATCATAAAGTTTGCTGCAACTTTAAACAGTTTTAAAACATTTCCTTCCATTATTTTATAGATGAAGCAAACCCAGGAGACAGACAGTGAGTTGGTTTCTGACAAGAGAATGTGCACTGCATAATGATGACTATCTTAGATCTTATTACTTTCTGATGTTATGTGTTAATGAATCTGCACTTGCAGTTTTGCTGAGGCAGATAGCAACAACTTGTCTATGTATTTATATGTATTTATACAGATATAACCATTTTAATATGTAATTGTTTTTATTTCTTTCCATTGTCAAATAGACAAATAGACAATGAAGTTGTTTATAACATATATGGGGCAGTCAGGCCTTGAGCAAAGGATTTCCACAACCTCATACTGAATACAAGTATCTCACACATATAGAGTCACAGTTAACAATGGCTTTGAAACACAATTGTTCATAATCTCCAAAGAGAGTATTTAACTCAAACAATGAAGTGGTCAGGGAAGGAAAGAGACACTACCAAGAAAAAAAATGATAACAATATGGTACCTGGGTGTCTTTATGAAAACTGTTTCCTTTCTCTATGCTACTTTGAACATCTGTGAATCTAAAAAGGGAATGGACTATTGGCCCATAAGAGTTTTGCAATTGCAAGATGTTCTGTCTAGAACGTATTTTTTTCTTTAGTGTGCATAACTTTAGATATGAGACAGGGTATCTCATCCAAGATTGCTGGTCTCCTGCAAACAGGATTTAACATTTACCTCAGGAATTATTCTCCCCAGAATTCATTCTATGACGAGTTTTGAAACTGATTAAAAGTTATTTGTTTGCTCAAGTACTTTATGTCCATGACTTACATTAATTGATAGCACTCATGTTCATAGATAAAAGATAATTCACCATGAAAGAAAAATGCAGAAAAACACCTAAGATAATGTTCATGGTCTTTGATCTACAGTCTAATTATGCAGCCTAGTCTTCCTCTGACATAGAAACCTCTTGTCACTTGCTATCTCATGTTAGGCTTACTGGTATGTGTGCATAAGTTTGGCTTATGAAAATAATGTTTCAATGGGATACTTGAAAAATTTTTAAAAAACTGTCAAAATGAAAAGATTTTTGAAAAGTAATTGTATAGATACAAACTAATTCAATTTAAGGAAACAATGCAAAGACTGGCTAGCTGGGCTAGTCTATTAATCTCAGATATGGGAGATTGAGACAGGGGTTTTACAATTTCAGCTAGTCTGGAAAACACAATAAATAGCTAAAACTATATGTGAATGACAAAAATGTGGTGTGGATGCTGAATAAATATTTAAAACCATCTTTTGTTTTTAATTTTCTTCAAGATCTCTTTCACGCCCTTGTTCCTCAGACTGTAAATCAGCTGGTTTATCATGGGAATCACAAGGATGTAAAAATGGAGAGTCATTTTGTCTTGATTGAGGGAATAGGAAGAACTATGTTGAAAATCTGTGAGGAATACAGTTCTCTGCTCCTGCGTTCAGCTGAGAGGTGCAAGTAGAGAAATCTTTGAACCTTCTTCAACACAGTGGATTTTTAAGACTGATGAGATGATATACCAGTAAGAAACAAGGACTGCTGAGAAGGTGCTCAGTTCAAGGAAACCATAAACAATGAATAATGCCAGCTCATTTACTTGAGTATTTGAGCAGGAAAGGAGGTAAAGTGGAGGTAAATTACAGAAGTTACTGATTGCATTGGACCCACGGAAACATAAACAGAATGCCAATATTGTATGTATCAACTGAAGGTTGTGAAAACCTTTTTACATGGCTTTGATACCACCAATTAGTTTTCTCTTCTAGATTCTTCTCTGTAAATATATCACCATCTTTAGCAAATGTGGAGCTTGAAATGTTTGCTACCTTCATTAATTTTTCTATTTCAGTAAGGATTCCACAACATATGTTAGAAATCTAAACTTTCCTTATCCAAAGTAGAAAGCCAATATCTCAAACTTTAAGGTTCCATCTCCTTTTACTTGTGCATTTCTTCTCAATATTAAAATATTTCCTTTATTATCTCATTTAGGACTACAACTATTCTTTTTTAAAGATTCNTTTATTTTTNTTTTATATATATTGGTATCTTTCCTGTATCAGTTTATGTGTACTATATGAGTACATGTTTCCAACAGAGGGCAGAAGACAGCATTGGATCTCTCATAAACAAAGTTANATGAGGTTGTGACCTACCANGTGGGTGCTAGGAACCACAGACAATTCNCCTGCAGGAGGAGCAAATGCCATCTCTTCAGCCCCCATAGTATCTATCCTTTAAAAATAGCATTTTACAATTCACATTTCTTTNTAGAATATCCATAAGGTTGTAAAGCTCCTGTCACTATCTAATTCCAGAACACTTTTTCATCATCCTGGTATGATCATGNTTTTAGTGAACAGATCTAATTTCACTTCATATTTTATAATTAATGTATTGACTGAACTTNNAGATTTTTGTTCTGAAATAAAAAGTAGTTGAGAGTGGACATTATTGCACTGAAACTGAACTTACTTGAAAACTACTCAGTTTTTTGCTGGATTCTGATTATAGCTAAGATTCTTATTGAACCGATATATTGATCTTTGTAATAACTAACCTACTAAAAATGTTCATCCATAGAAGAATTTTCTCAGATCCTTATCTGCATTTATGAAGATGGTATTATTTTAGCTCTATATACTGATAATGTGTTAAATGACATCTGTAGTGTTAATCCCACTAAATTAAAGACCACCAGCCCAAATTTTGGTCAAATTAAACAAGTTTTAAGGATGTGCCCAACAAAGCCAGTCCAGCNGCTGTCTTGCCCTAAAGTGGGGTTCAAAAGATGAGCCAAGAGTTAACTTTCTAGACACTTTTAATAGAGCAAAACCATAAACTGGGGATTTCCAGAAGGATTTGGTAACATAGGATCTTGGCAAGCAAAATTCAGAAGCAGATAGCAGCTTAAGATTACTTAGCAGAATGACTTATGGTTTTGTGAAGGGTGGAGGTCAAATCATCAAGGCATAGTCAGGGTGTGGAACAAGTCAAATTCCAGGAAAANGAAACAAGTTTTACAGTAAACAGAAACTTATTTTCACCTTTGTAACAAGATGGCTTCTGATTTTAAGATGGAATCAGGCTGGTCCATCAGTAGATTTCCATACCTATATTTATTGAGATGATCTTTCTTTCCTACTTCTGTAATTGTTAACGTAATTCATTTGTAGACAACCATGTGTCGAACTAATTTTGCCTTCCATAAATAAATCTTCCAGGATGAAGATTAAGATAGCTTTAATTAATAATTTAATAAAATTTGCTGATCTTTAGGAATTTTTTGACTCTATAGTAATGAGAGACATTAATCTATAATTTTATTTTCATTTCACTGTCTCTATCAGGGTATATTAAGATCAAGGGTGATTCTAGATCCTTTCAAGTTGGCAACATTAACCATTGCAACCCCAATCCTTGTCAACCAATCAAATTTAAGATAGCTTTCCATCACTTGTTTTCATAGTCTTGTGACAATCTTATAATGAAAAATACAGTCAGTTAAACATCAAAAGGCTCCATATTCATTAACAGTTCATACACTTTAAAAGTTTAAAACTCTTAACTGTGAATTTCCATGCAGGGAAAAATTATCAAGAACAAAAAACAAGTTATATACTTCCAACACATAATGCCACAGAGTAAACATTTCTAAGTCCAAACTAGAACAATCAGGGCTTACCAGAGAATGAAAAACAACACAAAAAACACAGAAAATGAAAAACAAATAAACAAATATACCAAAATCAAACGCCAAACCCTGCATGTCTAGTGCCTAGGACTCATAATACATTTATCTGGGTGACAAAAAAACTTAGGTAGCTCCNTCACCTCTGTACCTGAAGCCTGAAATGCTGCCTGAAGACTGAAGCCAGATGTCTTCAGTCTATGTCCCATGGTCCAGGTATCTTCATATCCTAGGATCTCTTGTGAATTTACACAAGCTTTGTCTTAACTTCTGTACTAGTTTGTTCTCTGTTGCTGCGTTAAAGCNCNCTGTCTGAAAGTAACTGATGGGAGAGAAGGGTTCATTTCAGCTTGTATTTCCAGGCCATAGTCCCTCATCAAGGGAATTCAGATCAGGAACCCAAGTAAAAACTGTCACAGAAAGCACAGAGAAAAGCTACTTAGCTGCTCACTCACTGTCTCATGCACAGTCAGCTTTCCAATGAATGGGAACTCTCACTCTGACATCACTCAAGACAATCTCTTATAGACATGCACATAGCCAATCTGAACTACTAGACACTTCTTCAGCTGATGATATGTCTTCCCTGGTGACTTGATATATGTTGTGTCAAGTTTATTTTACACACACACACACACACACACACACACACACACACACACACACACACACACACACACCATGTATTCATGCTTTCTATTATGGCCCTGCCAAACATTACCCAGCCCTAGTTCCTCTCGATGAATACGTCAGTGTGTTTTAGACCAGCGCCTGCCTTCCAGGAACCATAGTTGTATCAGCCTCTGTGTGACAAACTGGAGGAACAATTTCCTAGGAAATTTCTTTCCAGGAAGAGGAAACCCTTTCATCTTGGTCTTTCTTCATTTCAATGAGCCTGGATGTCCACATGATGGAGCCATCAAGAAAGGNAACTTAACCTGAGTGCACTGATCTTGTTCTGGTGCAGTACAGACCACTTCTGTGGTGGTGCTGATCTCCTTACCACTCACTGCTGCTTCTGTTAGGTCCACCTTGAAAGCTAGTTCATTATCTCTGAACTCAGCTTTACTCCAGTTTCAGGATACGGACAGAGTGAAGCCAGACTCGTGGTCAAAATGTGACATGAGTGGTCCCCTTTGCACTTCCTCATAGAATCCCTGTTCTTCCCTGAAAACTCATGAGCTGGGCCACCACTGTCTGAATTTATTTGTCTTCTAAGCTCATGCTAGAATGGTCCACTAAGCTGTTTACAATATAAAGCTTTTCTTACAAATGTTCTAAATTCTTACACATCTAAATTCTTCCCAAATCTAGTTCCAAACTCCTTCCAGGGAGAGTGAAGGTACTGAATTTTGATGTTTAATGTTAAATGAGCACACAAGTGTTGGGTATCATTATAACATGTTCACACATAATTTGTTTTCATCATCCCTGACTCTTTTTTTCCCAGTTTCTGGGAAACTTATGCCTTTCTACCTCAGTAGCCCCTTTCCGTTTTAACGTCACATGCATTCTGTTTTCTGCCCCTCATTATTTAAAACCTCCTTCTTCCATTTATTTTAATGATCTCTACATACACATGGATACCAAAATTAAAAGCTAGAACCTGCTTAAAAGTGAGAACATGTAGTATTTACATTTACAATCCATGTCACCTCAATTATATAATAATTTCCAGATCAATTTATTTTCTTCATAATTTCACTACTCTATTTTTCTATACAGCAAAATAAAATTCCATACTATATATGCACACTATTTTCAATATCTATTCTTCCACTAAGGGGCATGTATGCTGATTCCATTTTTCAATGTTTGTGAATAAGCAGCAGTAATATAGATGTGTAGTGTAGGTATTTTTATGTAGGCTGTAGTCCTTTAGGTATAAACATATGAATGGTATGAGGAGTCAGATCAAATCCTAGCTCTGGATTTAGCTTTTTCANAAACTTCCCCATTTTTTGTAGTGGCTGTACCAGTTTATGATCCTACAAATAATTAATAAATTTTCCCATTTCCCCACATCCTCACAGGTGTTTATTATTTTTTCTGATAATAGTCAATATTGAGGATGAAATGAAATCTCAAGATAGATTTAATTTCATTTCTGAGATGTTGAACAGTTAAGGATGTGGAACACCTAAATAGTATTTTTTTTAATTTTTACAATTATTTTTAATTTTTTTCTTTCTTTCTTTCTTTTTTTCTTTCTTTCTTTCTGTCTTCCTCCCTCCCTTCCTTCCTTCCCCCCTTCCTTTCCTTCCTTTCTCCTTACTTCTTCTCTTCCTTTCTTACATGTGTATGCTTTATGTGTATGCATGTTTCTGGGCATACATATGCCACAGTACATGTGTGGAGGTCAAGTGTCATATCTACAGGTCTTAATTTGCTCCTTCTGGTAAAGTGAACTTGGATCATTAAGCTTGCTGTGCCTAAAGAAAAGAGCTATCTTCTAGTCCTTGTATACTCCTGTCTCTTATACACATCTAGATGTGTATAAGAGACAGGTGTGTGTGTGTGTGTGTGTTTAAGGAGCCATAGAAAACTAAACTATGTTCTGGGGAGAGCAAGGCAGGGGAGGGGAGGGGAGGAGAGGGAAGAGCAGGGCAGGGGAGGGGAGGAGATAGCCCCAGATTGCACAATGGTACTTTTACCTCTGCCTTTGCCTTCTNAACTCTGGAATTACAGTAATATCACATCACACCCAGCTTCACTTTGAACTCTTTAAAGTATACCATGTCAGGGATTATGAGTTGCATTTGTCTGTGTCATTAAACAAGAGTTTGAATAGTTGTCCCAGTCTAATACTTGTGCATTTGCTGTTAATGTTGCTGCAAGTTCCCACCTAGGCATCTGTAGTTGGAGTTAGATGCATTTTAAGTGATACTTGTCATGGAGAATGTACCTTAGATCTCAGAGCTTTCTTGGTGGCATCTTTTACGTCTTTATTCCTCAAACTGTAAATCAGTGGGTTGAGCACTGGAATGATAATGGTGTAGAATACTGAGATGATTTTATCAGTATTAGGGGAATAGAGNGAGCTGGGCCGAGAATAAATGAAGAGAAGTGTGCCCTGATAGATGGCCACAGAAGTGAGGTGAGAGGCACATGTGGAGAAGGTTTTCTTCCTTCCACTTGTAGAACGGATCTTCAAGACTGAGAGAAGGATGAAGAAGTAGGAGACAATGATGATGAAGAAACAGATGACCTCCACAGAACTCCCATAGGTGGAAAGCAGCCACTCGTTAATGGATGTGTCTGTGCAGGAAAGCTTCAGCAGAGGAGGGAGGTCACAGAAGAAATGATTGATGACATTTTTGTCACAATATTTCAGAACAAAGGCAAAAGATGTGTGAACCAGGGAGCTCATGTTGCCGCCAATGTATGACAGCACAATCAACCATATGCAGAGGTTCCTGGACATTGCAACTGTGTACAACAAAGGATTGCAAATGGCAACATAGCGATCATAGGCCATGGCAGCCAAAATAAAGGATTCGGTATCCGCAAATGTACAGAAGAAATAAAACTGGAGAGCACAGCCGAGATAAGAAATAGATTTCCTTGCTGAGAGGAAGTTAACAAGCATGTTGGGAACAATGACTGAGGAATAACAAAGGTCTACAAAGGAAAGGTTGCTGAGGAAGAAGTACATAGGGGTTTGAAGGTGTGGGTCTGTCCTAATTAAAACTATCAAGCCAATATTCCCNATTAAAATCATGCAATACAATGTCAGAAACACAAGGAATAAGACAACCTGGAGTTCAGGTCGTGTTGGAAAACCTAACAAGATAAATTCAGTGACCAAGGTGTAGTTTCCATTTATAAATTCCATGCAGATGTAGCTTTTTTTTTCTTTTTTCTTTTTAAAACTTGTAAAGGCTTTAAAAAAATGATACAGGTAGAAAGAGTGAGACAATTCAGAATAAACTTATTTCCTTATTTCAAAAATAATAATTAAATAAATAAAAGGTCTATGCTCAAACTGTTTCCAAACAATATTTGAGAAATGTATTCCAGACTTTAACAGATGCTGGAACTGAAGGTTGCCTTGTGTTATTTGACTCACCACTCTTTCTGGNACTGGACTATTGACTTTTTCTGTACTAGGTTGTAACAATGCATGTTTTTGTTTACATTTTGGTACTCTAATGTAATAGAGTATCTGGATGAAAAGAATGAAGAAGTCATTGATGAAAGCTCTATGTTAAACGAAAAAATATATTTAATTTAAATTCATATAAATTGATATCTCAATTTTTTTTCTTTTGGTAACAGGAATTTAGAACAGTCTGATTGTTCTCTTTTTCTTCCTCACTGCCCAAGATTTAAGACACAGGCATGGTGTGCTGGCTAGTTTTATGTCATTCTGGCACAAACTAGAGGCATTGGAGAGGAGGAAGGATCCTCAACTGAGAAAATTCCTCTGTAAGATTAGACTGTAGACACAGCTATGCGGCATTTTTCTTAATTAGTGATTAATTTGGGAGGGCCCAGCCCATTCTGAAAAAGTCTACCCCTTAGNNGGTGGTCCTGGGTTCTATTAAAAAAAGCTGTCTGAGCAAGCCATGATGANCAAGCCAACAAAGCACACCCCTCCATGGCCTCTGCATCAGCTCCTGCTTCCAGGATCCTGCCCTGTTTGAATTCCTGCCCTGGCTTCCTTTGATGATGAACAACAATGTGGAAGTGTAAGCCAGATAAATCCATTCTTCCCCAAGTTGCTTTGGACGTGGGGATTCTAACTAAGACACATGGGTTTTCTTTNTAAGTGTTGATGTAGTTAACAACTTATATTTTCCAACTACAAAGCAGAGAAGCATCAATAGTGAAATTAAATCAATTTTCAGGAACTTTAAGCTGAATGTGTTTCAGTAAAAACAAATTAGGATAATTCCTTAAGTTTTTCCCATATTAAAAAAAAAAGCTGATAATATTGGTCATTCTTTTTTTTTACCTTTTGTAAATAGTGCTTGCTTAAAAGCAATACCAACTAAATATTAAGTAGCTGACTGTATAAAGTATGTGCAACATTTGGATATTCATTAATTTATAATAACTTTAAATTATCTGGTACTGTCATGAATAAATACAAGTAACAAAAATAGCTGATAGTTTTATTGTACTATGAAACAACTTGTATCCGAGAAGTCTGTCAGTCAGTATTTCTGTGCTTTCGGTACTTACATGGTATAACATGAACTATTTGAATGATTTCACTTAATTCAATCTTGAAGTAAAGGAAATCTGTACTTAATCTTGAAAATTGTCTTGAAGACTGTAAAGCAAATGAAGAAAGTGTTCAATGACTATATTAATGTTGTCTGAGAGATCCATAAAGGGAAACATAACTGTTTCTGGATCATTCACTTGTTAGAATAATATGTGCTAAAATAGAGTTGACAATGAGGATGGTGTCTTCCAAATTCAATGATTAAAACATCCATACAACATGTGCACATCAAAGCCCAGGTGGTTACCAGAAGGTTATGCTCAAACATGTTTATCAACAGAGTATGAAGGTGTGCCACNTCCTATCAGGATAGTGGAAATTATTTCCTATTTTCTATCTGCTTTTAAAGTATCAAGATATTAGCCAGGCATTACTTTTTAGTTAGTGTGAATTAAGTTAGAATCTATTTTTTATCTATATGTTATACAACTTTGCGTAATTTAATAAACATTACAATCTGTAAGACAACTGACATATCTTTCAGTAGTTCTGTATTCAATTACAGAATTATCTATCTCTTTATTTATCCATCTGTCTATCATCTATATATAATCTCTTGATCTATCCGCTTTCTAGTTATCTTCTCTATGCATTACTCTTTAGAGAGAATAACATGGAGAAAAGTGTATTTTAGTTATGCTTACACAGATTTACTGACAGTAACTACTAGCTGTCTAGGCTTCTCAAGTGTAACACAGAATTCTAAATATTTTTACTGTAGCTAATTGAATTGTCACCAAAACAACCTAAGAAGATAGGTATGACTTTTTTGTCATTATCAGCCTTGTCTTACAGATAGAAACATGAAGAAATTGAAAATTTTAGTTCAAAGGGGAAATTGAGACAAAGTTAAGATTTAAAAAAATCATGATTCCAAAGTTGTATAATGTATTAGTTTCACAAAAAAAAATCTACATTCTCACTCATAAAAAATGTCAGGTAGATGCTTAGATTAACATACAAAGACATTTGGCTAGGAGTTATTAGGCATGATTTAAATTGAAATGTGGTTTTAGTCAAAGACAAGGAGGAGAAACAATCATTGGGGTTGTTAAGAGTTCATAGTTAGATCACATTGAGACAGGCTAAAGAGCAGGAAATATTTTCTCATTTCCTGGAAAATCATGGCAGCCACTCTTGGGAACTTGTGATAAAATGTGCTTTGTGTAGCCTAAGAAGATAAAAAACACTAAAAGCTTAAGAATAAAAATTTTAAAACACATAAGCTTTTAAATAAAATTTGATGCTTTTTAAAACTTGTGTAGGATTTTTAGTGGGTATTTACATGCTGTGTGAGTACATGTGTTCTTGATAATATTTGTATAATAAGGGTCCACCCATGCCACAGCTCAGTGCTTCAAAACATCAGAGGACTTGGTATGGAAAATATTTACAAAAGCTTACATTTGTGCTGTCATTATTTTATGAAAAAAATGGATCATCAGAAGACTATTCACACTACTTCCAATTAAATATTCCCATTTTGTAATTTAAAAAAATTCACAAAATTTTTCCCACACTTCTAACAAAATATGTTCAATTATAACATAAAGTATCTCAAATTATCAGACCTCCTGGATTATTTCTTATTTGAAATGAGAAGTGTATTTACACACAGATGCTACAGATTATTGCACAATTGTTGTCAGAAAATGTGGAAACAAATTACTTGCACAGACAAAGGCAATTTATAAGTACATTTTCATACCACTTTTGCCATGAGTCATCTTTTTTTTTAGCTCAAATCCACAATTAGCTGAGATCCACAAAACCTAATTTTTGTACGATGAAAGTCCATCTAACTCCCCCAAAAAGTGACTTACCAAGGAAAGGACTGTTTTCTACTAGATGAAATGAATAATTTCACAGAAGAATTAAGGGCTTTTTACTACATTCTCATGCCATTGGGGGTCTAATAACTGAGCTCCCAAATGTGTCTTTCCAAGGGATCTTGGGAATCCCCAATGACATCACTGCCACTGGGATATGTGTTACTGTAAATAGACTGGTGATTACTGGAGAAATACTGCCACTGTTAATTATTTGAAGAGTAATTATCACTCTCAGTAATATTTGGGTTGTCTCCTCTGCTTTACTCCTCAGAAGTGGGAATTAACTTTAGGGATTTAAACATGGTAGAAAGATATGCTCTAACAATGAGGTATGTCCCTAGTCCTGGGGTTAATTTTAGTAACTTGGAATCTTTTTGTTTGTTTGTTTTGAGACAGAGTTTCTCTGTGTAGCTTCGGAGCCTGTCCTGGAACTAGCTCTGTAGACCAAGCTGGCCTCGAACTCACAGAGATCCCCCTTCTTCTGCATGTCGAGTCCTGGGATTAAAGGCATGCACCACCACCACACGGCAATAACTTGGAATCTTACAAAGAATTTCTTTTATAAGTAAAAGTTCTTTGTAATTAGTAAAATATTTAAGATTTAAATCCTTATGACTAAACTATTTCAAATGTTATAAGAAAAAGTAAAAATGGTACTGTAAATATAAATACTGTAAATTCATAATTGTTTCCTTACATTGAGGATGCATACAGGAGCTCTTATGTAAACATTGTCAAAAACAAGTGTTTTCTGAGACTAAGGAAGTGACATAAAACATTTCATACCAGAGTTAGTAAATACACCAGTTTCATTGGCTGATTTACATTGTCCATAATAGGTTCATGAAAGCAACTGAATTTCAATAGCTAGCTATTCATAATAAAAGCCAATCTTGTTCAACCTTGGTGTAATTATTTCTCACAGCAAGAATCACATAGCTTGTATTCACCCTGAAAGTTATCACTATTGAAGATCTCTGATATCTGCAGCTCAAATCTGAATTCATATCTAAATTATTTCAGTATATGTCTATATACACATAAACTTTCCATTATAACTTAGAAAGCAGAGTAGTAAGCTCTGTGCAAGAGAATTAGCTCTAAATATAAATGAAAGTTTGTAAGTATAGCAAAAATTTAATACTTAATCATTTTTATTTAAATGGTTTGAATGTTTAATACATTACTGTTTAAAACATATTTTCTGAATATTCTTTTCTTGTTACAATGTCATAGATTTAAATAAAAAGTATAAATGGGATAAAAATATCTGTTCAGTTTTGCTAAGCATTCTCTTGTAGAAAACAATGAAAACTCAACTCTCTAATAGTTGGATGGCTTATTAGAAAGGTAGAGAGATTCAAGCCCTGGTAGACAATGAGAAAACCAAAACCATCATTGACCACAGATAGATAAGGACCACCACTGACAGCATGTTGATCTCTATGTGAGAAGGAACACATGGGACTTGGAAAAGACAAACTGCAACTTCACCACTTCATCTTCAAAATCAGTGGTTTTACAAGTTTTGGACACTAGATGGAACCAGAGGCAATCAGGCAATCATCTATTAAGCAGGTCTGCAAACTGAAGATTCTTTGAAGCAATATTTTCACTAATAGTTTAAGAATGTCATACGATGTACTTTGAACATATTTGCACATACTCCCCTAGCTTGTCCCATATACAGCCTCTCTACCCTTCACGCCTTACCCAGGCAGTTTTTAGTTTTCTCTCTTTCTTTTTGTCCCCATGAAATTCAGGTTTTGTTTCTGAAATAGACTCGGGACTGGAGCTTTCCTAGGGCTGTAGTTGACCTATCAAGAGTCACACTATTAAATAAAAGCCTCTTCCTCTCCTGCAGCTGTCAAATGCCAATAATTTTTCAGCTAGCAGGGTTTTTCATACTGACATTCCCCTCTTTACATTGGGATTTTTTTGTCTTGTTTTGAGCTCATGTCGACTTCTGCATGCTGTCACCTTCACTGTGACACATTCATATGGGAAACTGCCTTTTGTGTCTAGAAAACACTGTTTTCATGGTGTCATTATCNAGGACCTGTGGTTCTTACAATCTTTGTTCTTCCTCTTCTGCAATGATGTGTGANGCTTGAGGAGAGGGGTATGATGTGTATGTATCATTTAGGNTGGAGAACTGCACAGTCACTTATTTTATACATTTTGACCAATTCAGAGTTTCTGTCTTAATTGCAATCTACTTCAGGGGAAGCTTCTCTGGGGACTTTTGACTGATATTTGATATATGNATTTATCAATAAATCATTACAAGTCATTTTAACATTATCTCTATGTAGAAAATAATAGTACCAAGTTCTCTAAGACNTATGACCTAACTACCCACAGGTTATTGATCTCTTTAAGAGTTCCAGGAACAGGTTCTTTCTCTTGAAGCAGAACCTAAATACAACCAAAAAGCAGTTGGTTACTTTAATGCCATTATTGCACCAGTGGGCCTATTTTGTCAGGTCAGTCATTGTTGTAGCTTACATGGTTCTCTCTGGGGTGAGATTGAGGTTTACTTTTCTCCTCCAGTAGCGTGCACATGCTCTGTCATCATAAATGCTAGCCAGTAGGATGACCTCCTAAGTGAGTA
>LZPO01077241.1:10672-23140 GCA_001675575.1 Neotoma lepida
AAGTATTTAAGATATAGTAAGATACTGTTTATATGTACACAGTATATTATTTAAATTAAATGATTTTATATTAGACCCCTTAAGATTCAAGGTAATATAGACTTTGTAAACTATTTCTTATAAAATCTAAATTGTTTTATTTTATGCTAACTTTATTTAATAAGCCTGCTGCTTTTTATCAAATTCTTTCTCTACAAATATTGACAAAATGGTGTTATATTTTCTTTTTATATTCTAGTGCATCACATTAAAAAGGAGTTTAATTCACTCATAAATTTCTACAGAATAATTCAACATAGATATTCCTATAAAATGTATATTTTCATATGTGACTATATACATTATCACATTTTTCTTATTAGGTTTATAATAGACTTCAACTTGTAAGTCCTACTTCCTTACAAAATAAATTTAAGGGTTGTTCTTTCCTGGGGAGAAGTATATGTTAAGAATATTGAACTTTACATCTGGTATCCACTTATGAGTGAGCATGTACCATGTTGGTCTTTCTGAGTCAGGGTTACCTCACTCATGAGGATATTTTCTAGTTCCATCCATTTGACTGCAAACTTCATGATGTCATTACTATTCTTTCATGAAATTTACTATATAATTAGTTTTATGTTTCTAGTTGAACTTTATCTGTTCTAATGTAGGTTAATTATAAGAATTTACAGAATTCTAGAAATTAATATTTTTATTTNGTAGTCACAATTTTCAGTATAAATTTTAAGCACTAATTCCTTGATCAAATTTTATCTACTCCTATTTTTCTCTTGGAAATACTTCTTTGAGGAAGTGTTTTAATCATAGCCCTATCTAGTTCCTCCCAGATCCTTCCCCCTATTCTTTACTGACTCATACTTATGTTCTTAAGTGTTTGTTTAATTTTAACCCTTCCAAGCCATTGTTGGTGTCTATATAACCTTGAANGTGTAGTTATACACTCAACATGGAGGAATCTTTATGAAAACTGACTTTTTTTCATCCAGCCACTGTTAATCNCACCTCAGCCAGCAGTGGGATCCTAGGACCATATCTTCTCTCCATGCTGGGTTTTTTCTGGCTTGAGGTTGTACAGGCCATAGGCAAGCTGTCACAACCATTGTAAGATCATAGAAGCAACTGCCCTTTTGTGCCTAGAAAATATAGCTTCTTTATAATCATCCACTGCATCTTGCTCTTACAGTCTTTCTCTACCCTTTTCATATGACTCACGATCCTTGGGAGAAGGGCATGTGATACAGGTGTCTTATTTAGNACTAACCACTTGTAGTTTCTTATTCTCCACACTTTGATCAGTTGTGAGTCTCTGTGTTAATCACCATCTACTGTAGGAATAAGCTACGCNGATGGGAATTGCCCAACGTGCTATTCCANGNTTGTAATGATAAGTCATTAGGAGTTGGTTTAACATTATGTACAGATAGCACAGTAACAGTAGTGGGTTCTCCTTTTAGGTCTATGACATGTGTAGGGACAGATTCTTTACCCAAATAATGGTGCCAGGTATGAGCTATATCTCAGAGAACAATCCAATCATTCTGTAATATTCATACCCTTATTGAACCAATGGGTATGTCTTATCAGGGTGTTCAGATTATAATTCATAGGTAATATTGATGATTATTTTTCTTCTGACACTTGCAAAGTACATAGAATAATGTTTTAAACTTCCCTAACATATAACATTACTTAATAATATTAAGAAGTATATTCTCTCTTTCTCAATAAATAGTATATTTATTGTTTAATATATCAAAGACTTTAAAAATTTATATGAGAATTTTCTGAATTAAAAGATATATAGCTTCCTCATGATAATTATTTGTTTTTAAATTCTCACATTTAACTGTTACCCACATTCAGAGGGCCTAGTTCAGTTCCACTAGATCTGTTTGGGGAGCCNCTGACAATGGGATCAGGACTTATTCTGTGTACATGAAATGACTTTTTGGAACACATTGCCTAGGGTGGGATACTTTGCTCAACCTTGACACAATGGGGAGGGGCTTGGTCCTGCCTCAACTTAGTATGCCAGACTTTGTTGACTCCCCAAGGGAGGACTTACCCTTTCTGAGGAGTGGGTGGGGGGGTGGGATGGGGGAAGATGGAGTGGGACAGGAGAAGGGGAAGGAGGGGCAACTGGGAATGGTATGTAAAATAAGAAAAAAAATTAAATAAAAAAATTATCACATTTGTAAATATGTTTTTCTTTTTAGTTGTATATCCATTGTTGCATAAGGATTTGTTCATTAGTGTTTTAGCTTAAACTTCTTTCATACCTCACACTAATATTGTTGTGAATGTTGTTTTTTGTAATTTCATGCTACTCTTTCCATTTCTTTAATATGCCATACATTATAGCTATAACAGTTTAGGCCACTTTGTTGTTTGAAATATTTCTTGTAAATGGTATATAACTGTATTTTGAAATTAACACCATCTAATAACATTTGACTTTATGTTATGGAATTAAAATTGACTCAAANAGTGCAATATGTGAAACTCTGTTAATTATATATTCCTATGCACTTAATATATATTATGTAATTATTTCCTTATTGCACACTTTTAACTTTTAGTTTGGTCAANCAGCTATTAACACCTTTTTTTCACTTTTTCTTGAACAGCTAGATGGATTTACCTACCAATGCATCTAGTCTTTTTGACTAAGTCAATGATAGCTGATAAAATATATTTGTACATATGTTATAAGACTTGATTTATTCACTTGTTCTAATTTGGGAGATCTTTGTAATGATTTAGAAATTTCTTCTTGAATATTTGGGCACATTTGTATGTGTCTGTCTGTGTGTATGAGGATATTTGTATGTGTGTATGTGTGCATGAGTGCATAGGCACACATGTCTATGTATTTGTGGATGGAGGGCAGAGGATAGCATCAGGCATCATCTTCAGAGAAGCCATCCACATATTTGGGATAAGGTTACTCACTTGCTTGGATGTTACCAATTAGCCTAGACTGATTTTCTAGAACCCCTCCCCCCAAATTCTCCTGCTTTAGAATTTCCAGTATGGGAATTAAATCTTTCACCCTCACACCCTGGATTTTGTATAATTCTGGGGATCACACTCATGNTTGCAAGGCAAGCATTTTAGTGAATAAACAGTCCCCCATGATTTGATTTTCAAATACCAAAGAAAAAATCATTTCCTCCTATATTATTTTAAATAAACCAGTTTCCTCAATAATTTAACACTTTACTTTAACACTTACTTCCTCTATTTATGAGCTTGGAAGCAATTTCAGGTTTCTGTACAGTTACATCATAATATAATATTGACCTCCAAAAGTTAGGTTTTTTTTTTCTAAATTTCTTTCCTTTCTCAAGAAAACACTTTCTTTTTTTATTTTGTTAAAATATTTTCTATTTATTTTACATACCAAGCACAGAACCCCCTCTCCTTCCTCCTCCCACCCCACCAGCTTTCCCTCTCAACCCATCCCCCCATTCCCACCTCCTCCAAAGCAAAGTTTCCCATGGAGAGTCCCCAGAGCCTGGTACATTCAGTTGAGGCAGGTCCAAGACCCTCCTTCCTGCACCAAGGCTGCACCAGGTGTCCCATCATAGGCATTGGGCTCCAAAAAACCAGCTCATGCACCAGGGATGGATCCTTATCCCATTGCCTGGGGGCCCCTAAACAGTTCAAGCTAAACCACTGTCTCGACTATCCAGAGGGCCCAGTCCAGCACCATGGGGGCTCCACTGCTATTGGTCCACAGTTCATGTGTCTCCACTAGTTTGGCTGGCCAAGGGACAATGAGATTGTGATGGGAAGAAAACACTTTCTATCTCATTTCTCTCCTTTCTCCTNCTCCTTTCTGATTTACCGTAGGAAAGAGTCTCAAAGTTTTCTATTTAGTCTCTTTGNCTTTGACTATTTCCTAAGTGTCACTGAGAATGCTTGAATCAGTAATTTTAAAATAGTGCCATGGCCATTAAAATATCAATTTAAGATTTATATTACTTACTTCCAATAAATTCACATATTTTTCACACAAGTATATGTACACACACAAACATACACACACACATACACACACAAACACACATAAACACAAACATACATACACATCATTTATTTTTGCCTACCTCATAGAATCTCTTTATTTTTATTGGGAGGTAAGAGTCCTTTTCCATAAGTAATTGCATGTAAGTATATAAACAATATACTGGAATTTTCTTCATTCACAATATAAGTGTAGAATAATGAGCTCTAATATTAGTTTCATGAATTTATTTCCAGGAGATAATTCTTAAGAATAACATCTATTATTGTTTCTGTTAAGTCTGTAAAGGGATTTGGTTTATAACTTCGTACTTGAATGCCTTGCTTCATCAGTAGATTTTTCAAGACTATTGTTTATTTTCCTGTTTTAGCTCATGGATCTCTCTTCTGTCTTTTTAGGTTGTCTAAGGTAATAGCTGTCTCAAGCATCATAGCAAACAAAGTATTGCCCATCTCTGGTATTTAAAGTCCCAGCAGAAAAAGAATTTGTACTAATTAGGCCACCAGTGTCCCTCTATGCTGTTCCTGTAGCAGAGATGGGGTATATTATTGATTTCTCTTTAGCCCTAATTTATTGTCTCGTAGCCAGGGAAATCAAGCTCATCCACATGACACTGGTGCCCCAACTACTCCATCAAAGCTCAAGACTTTTGAAAGTAAGCCCTTAGGGAATTTTCAGTTTCAGGATAATAAGCTACACCATTGGTCCTCAGACGTTCTTCTGTCACACAGCCAAGTAGACTTCCTCTGATTTTTTCTAGTAAAAAAAAAAAACATTAAGTTTCCCATTATCTCTGCTAAGTGTTGTACACAGTAGGAGCATCTAGGTTAGAGCTGACAGAGCACATCTGAAACAACAGGATGTCACAATTTTATGATACCTCTTGCTTAAGACTCTCATTGGGAAATTTCAATATTATCTTAAATCATACATGAAGTGTTACAATCTTTTGGAAATTCATCATGACATTTTACCAAATGTCCTCCTCTCCTTTCTGTCTTCCTTCATCCCATTTCTCCCTCTCCTTTCTACTTGAAGATTTCTACAATTCTAAATAAATCACCCTTATACCTTTTAATAGCCTTCTCTTTATACAATACCATGCACCAACAGATCATTTGCTGTGTTCCAAATAGTCATTTCCTCATTTTGTCCACATGCTCTTTCCTTCAGCGTGGATTTCATGCATGTCACCTGCCAAATTTTACTCTTCTTTCCCTGTTCTTCTCAAACTGAATTTATTTATCTTGCTCTTTCCTGCTGTCCTCTATTATTTCAGACTTGAGAAACAAATTTTATATAGTTTTGAATCCCATTGGTTCTTAATATCTTTGCCAAATACATGAGAATGCATACGTGCATATGCCATGTGTGTTTTCCTTCCTCAANTGGACTGTGAATCCCTAGACAGTTTGGATAGTGATTTATCCCATTTGTATGTTGAGACAGTATGTAACATAGTTAGGCACACTTCTGCTACTAACATAGTTATCAGATTTGAATGTAAAGGGACACACTCCTACACCTCTGAAACTGTGACTCACGGATCCTAAACCAGCCAGTGATTCTGTGAGGGTGATATATTCAGGTAAAAATGACTTCAACTACACTGCATCAATATTACTGCCTTTCCTTGATTTCCACCCCTAACTTGCTGTCCCAAGTTCNAATAATTTCTCTTCAATACTGTCAAAATGTCCAGGAATGCAGGGGCACATTCAGAAATGTTGTGAAATGCAGCCACACCATGTTTAACAAACAACATAACAAAGGCATCTGTCACAACGTATCGCCTTCTGTTCCTGGGAGACTTCTGCCAGCACGGTGGCATGCTCACTGCCTTTTCTCTTCCTCTCTGCTCATTCTCTCTAATTACATGTGGCATTCTCTTTCCATCACACCATGAAAAGGGCCCTCATTTTGGCAGGAAAATGAGGAAGATTGGCTAGGGAATAAATTATGCCACAAGCAACGTTTCCTTCTCAGATAGAGATATTGGGCCAGGTCACCTTTATGAATTGATTTACAGGGATTGAAAGACCCACATAAGCTCCTCTGACTGACAGGAAAGCAAAAACAAAAATGAAGAGAAAAAGAAAAAGAAAACATCTCTATTTTTGCACTCTGGTCATTAAACCCTGACTCCTTTGAGCTGTGTGCTGTATCCTCATCAATGTAATTCTTTCCTCTTTTTACATCTATATTCTTTGTTCTTCATTTTTTCACAAACAGTGCTGATTCAAACCTGCACTACATTGCTTCTTTATACCCAAATTTAGTGTGGNTTCACCCCATGAATTATAAACTCAAGTGTAATCACACTGACAAGAGAAGCCTCTTAGAGTCTGTACTTATGGTCGAATGGGAACTGTGCCAAATGGTTTTATGCATTTATCTCATGTAATGTTCATAGTGATCTTGGTAGGATATGGCATTGTTTTCCCATCTGTTATAAGGTAAATGAAAAAAACAATGTAAAAGGTGAGAAAGAAAGCAAATAAAAACAAACTGCATACCTAATGACTGGTGCCAGGGATAAGATTTATAGCACTAGTTATAAACAAACAAACAAATATGTAACTACTTGTCAGTCTTCCATTATGAAATCTGTAGGTCACTCTGTCAAAGGTGCTAAATTCATGAAGCCTAAAATCCTTACTTTTTAAAATCAGCTTAGATTTCTGTATGCAGAATTCTTTCTTTCTCGACTGTGGCCCTCAGTTTCCCTTTTCTGCAAAACCCAAATAAGGTCAACAGCCCAGAGAATAAAGGAATCATTTATAACATAAATTGCTAAAGGTCTTATTAATAAAAAAAAACCCAGAGGCAGATATTGGGGTAAATTCTGAAAGATCAGAGAGACAGAACTATCCATAGCCAATTTCACCTTGTCAACTCCTCAGCCTATCCTGTTTCCACAAATTCTCAGACTGAAAGCCTCTGAGTCCTCACCCCTGAGAGTCTCAGTTGAGCTTCCTAAAAAGCTTCTAGTTCCTGGTCCTCACACCTTATATACCTTTCTTCTTCCTGACATCACTTCCTGGGATTAAAGGTGTGTATCCTTCCCAAGCAAAGACATGAGATTTCAAATGCTGGGATTAAAAGCATGTGCTACTATGCCTGGCTCTGTTCCCAGTGTGGCCTTGAACTCACAGAGATCCAGATGGATCTCTGCCTCCTGAGTGATAGGATTACAGGTGTATGTGCCACCACTGTCTGGCCGCTGTGTCTAATCTAGTGGTTGGCTCTGTCCTCTGATCCCCAGATAAGTTTATTAGGGTACACTATTAGGGTACATAATATATTGAGGTGCACAATATATCTCCACAATCACTCAGGCTGCTGCTCTTTTTCTCCAACACATATGTGACTTTCCAGAAGGTAACTTGCTATCCTTCAGATCTTCATTGAATTAAGGTAAAGGCAACAGCATCAAAAGCAACTTGCAAATTCAAATTACTTTATATTTTTTAATTTATTTATTGGTTTATTTGCATGAGTGTCTTGTCTGCATGTTTTAATGTGTACCATGTAGGTACCTGGTGCCTGTGGAGGTCAGAAGAGGGTGTCAGAAAAAAAAAAAAAGAAGAAGAAGAAGAAGGTGTCAGATCCCATGGAACTGGAGTTACAGAAGGATGTAAGTCACCTTGTGGATGCTGGGAGTCAAACTCCTGTCCTTTGTGAGAGCAACAGTTTTTTTCCTACCAAGCCAACTCTGAAGGCCCTCAAATTACTTTTGAGGTGCCTTTAAAATAAACTGATACATCCTTTCCATCTTTCCTTATTCGATGAGAGCACAGCATTTTCCTCCCTTTCCACTCATTCAGAGTCACTGACANACAAGCAGAGTTCTTGAAGTGAGGAAGACTTAGCCATTTTGACAATGGTCTTTCTTAAAATATTGATTTGCTATCACATCAGTTTGTTCATTCATCAAATGTTTACTGAGTACATATTTAGTTCCATATACTACATATTAGGAAATTGGCAGTAAAAAGCTTAGAATTGGCATTTCTTCAAAATAACTTATTTTCTAATCTCATTAACTTCACAGTTGACAGGAAGAATATGCAGCAAGTTATAGGGGGAAAGCTATGAATTCCTCAAAAGAGCAGCGCACATTACTTTTACTTATTCTTTGACATTGTACTTTACAAAGATTGAATAGCTGTATCTTTATGAGGTCAACCCCACTATTATCTCCATTTTACAGATTACTTCTTGAGATAAATGTTATCATCCACNTCATACATATGAGGAAAATGATGAGGAAGAACAGGTTCTCGGGAGTTAGGAATTTAATAATTTCACAAACTCAACAAACAATAGAGTTGGGATTTGAATCTTGTCAACCTGAGAGGTCTCATGGTACTGCCTTTCATGCCATTGCTAAAGCATCATGAGTTATTTCCAAGCAATGTCCAGATTAGCATGACTCAAGAGTATTAAGATGAATGACATTCATGAGTACATCCTGCTGTACACTGTGATAGCGAGCAGCTCTCTAGAGAGGCCCACTCAACATATCTTCTATATGAATATTAAAGAAAGAATGACAATTTAGATGCTGTTCAAAACTCTAGGACCCAGTGTTCATCTTAGAGGAGACTTCATAACATTGGAAGATGCATTCAGTTCCTCAAATGGGGACATTGGATGGGATGCTACTGAGCTTTCCACACTCTGATAGATATCTGTGATGATCAAATTATAAATGGAAATTTTGCCATGTTTCATAGCTTTGTGTGTTCTCCTCCAAGATTGGGTGGTCCTGTTGCTTTGTGCCCACAGTGAGGCATTATGTCATGGTGGAAGCTGGAAATCAATGGGTGAAGAGTGACTGGGTTCCTATAATCTTAATAGAAGAACATGATTTTATTTCAGTGATTTCAAAATGTTAGTTTAACAGTTTTGGAAATAGTGATTAAGAAGCTGACTGAATGTTTACTTTATTTAGATGTTTAAAGTGGTTGTGAATCCTAGCATTCATTTTTTTAATCCCTACAAATTCATATTTGTGAAATTCAAGTTCAACATCAAGACAAAATTCAGTGTCACATCCGTGAAATTCATCTTATAAATTTTACCAACCCTGATGCCAGTCATACTGGAAAACTAAGTAGAAAATAGAGCATTTGTCAATTTTTTAAATTTTATATTTTTGTTTTTATTGCTTGATTAGTATTTGAGTTCTTTCAGAGCGTAGAAAAATGTGTGTTGATCATATTTAGCCCCAACTCTTCCCAGATTCACTCCCTTCCCTCCCCAGCAAAGGCTATGTCCTTTGTTGTTGTTATTGCTGTTTGCTTATTTGTTTATCACTCCAAAACAAGTTTGTGTTGCATAAACATTTTTGGGTGTGTGGTCTTCCACTGAAGTAGTGTTGCTGACCATCCAGAGCCTGCATTTTTAAAGAAAAATCTCAAACTCTCCCAGCAGCTACTAATTGCAAGTAGTTCTACAGCTGGTAATGAATTTCATGCAGAAGTCCCATCTCTGTGCTGGGATTTAGTTGATCTGGGGCTTGTGCAGCTGTAAATGCTGTCACAATTGATGTTTGTTTGCAGCTAAGTGTCTGTATACATGCCTTGAAATGCACTACAAATCTCCAGTTTGGGACACCAATGAGAAATTGTAGAACTCAGACACCAATGACAAACTGTAAATTCAGAGTAGAGAGATTGATTGAGAGCTTCTTTCATGGTCCTAAACAGACATATAACTTAGAATATGAATCATCTAAAATGAGAAAAAAAACTAGTCACCAGGGAAGAAAATAGTTTAAAACTCCTTGCTTATTCTTGGTTTTACACTCCACNAACATTCATTCTTTCACCTGAAACTCTCGACAGCTCTCTGATGTGTGCATTGCTGTTTTCTTTATAAGCTAGTTCTCATTTTCAAACTAAGAGAAGGGAAAGCTNGAGATATAGTAAAGACATTCCAATTGCTATAAGGCAATGGAACAGAGCTGAATTCCATGTCTGCTGATTACTGTTAGGGGAAATCAAAAGACTTGTATTATTTTTAAAATGTAAGATATGAGGGAAAAAGTCAAAATTGATTCAANGAAAAGTATAAAATGGTGTTGACTGCTTGAGAAGCATGCAGACAGCTGTATAGGCATGCTTGGGCTTTGAAGTACTGTAATCTCCAAGCTCTTTCCTTGTTATTATCTCCTCATTCCAGCCTCCCTCAGCCACTTCCATCAGGTGGATATAATGACTTCTATCTACTGGACTATGAAAAAAAAATTAAGAAAAAATATCTGTAAGTCAGGTTGTTGGTAGAAATAAAACACGTGTGACACTGTACTTAAATAAACGTCATGGCCATCTTGAGAATATTTTGATCATATTCAAGTCTTTAGTTTCTCCCCTATGGTCATTTTCATCTCCCAATGAAAAGGAGTGTAAAGAAGGAAGAAAGTCCAGCCAACATATCTTTTTTTCTATATATTTCAATAATAAAGTATCCACATTTATTCCCCAAGGAGTTTATAAGCAGCAGAGAAGCTACTGAAAGAAAAAGGGCAAGTTCATCAGGCACTAGTCTAGCAAGCAGTAAGATGTAGCTAGTGAAACACTGCTCTTGAGTGGCTGATCTCTTGAGAGTGACATTTTTTATTTATGGGCTGGTAGCTGAGAACATCCAGTGTGGATCTGCAGCTAATGCTACTTTCTTGCTACTTTTTTTATACATGCTAGGACAATGAACCTTACTTTCTGTAGCAACTGTTTCAAATAGTAAGCATGTGGTCTACATATGCATAAATATAGCATAATGGGAATCTTCTGCGCACCAAGATAATGACTATTGAAATACTATAGAAAAGACCAGTGACTTGATTAGGAAGAGATGATTAAGGTTGATGCTAACTATAAAAGAATGTAAGAATATTTCAAACAAAGGAAATAGAATACTGAATCTTTGAAAGCTTCAGCAAGAACTACCAATTCTTTGGTAGTCCAAGAAGTAGTTTGGCTTGATAGGTCAAAATGTGAAAGTGTGGGAGTAAGAAAAGATTAGGAGTAGAGAGAAAAAGAAGAAAATTGTGTTTGACTCCTTCTGTACATGATTGATATATGTCACCTGAAACAAACAAAATCCAGCAATTATCACACTCCTTAGAACAGAGTCTTGTTCACAACAAGAGTTATAAGANTATTTGTTGATGTTTGATCTCTACTTCAGGCCATTCAGTTATGGTTCTGGTTGAGGATTAAGATTTATGCCACGAAATNTTGAAATCCTGAGTATAAACCAGTGTGACCCTCTTAAAGGAGGCTTGTGTCACCTGTGTTTTTTATGAGAACTTTAGCCTCATACTAAAATCTTGTTATTGAAATGAGCTTTTAAGGTATGTTTCCCGACATCAAACATTTATGATAGTTTTGGAGGAAAAAAGGGAGACAAAATACAGCCAAAAGAAAACAAACCTTGGGACTTCAACTCATTATTAAAATCTGCAAACCATGATAGCAGTATATTAGACTTACTGTAAAATATAAGAAGTGGAGCACTTGCTAATGAGTTGAAAGCACACAGAAGATAGAAAAAATATGGTGACTCAGAGACCAAGATGAGCAAGTGTTGATAGCAATTAAGAATCTAGGAGCCCACAACGATGATGATATGAGGAAAATGCTGAGGTTATCATCTGAAGGAGAAGCTATTAACCCCGGCCAATCAAATGGGGAGGCTGAATAGGAAGGAGTCATATGAAGTTCAAGAGAGTATATTTACTTTAGAAGAAAAAGTCTTAGCTTTAAACTCTTTATTAAAGATCAGTGATGTCTCTTGAAGATAAATCAGCTGAACCTCCCAAATAGATAGCTATTGACATATGTATAAAACAGCCACTCTTAGCGAATTTTTTCTTCTTCCATTCAAATTCTGTGTTTANACAAAAATCGCCATATGTTTGACATTTTACTTGATGTTGCTCATGTTGTCTTGGTGCAGAATGTTCACTAAAGACATGCTTGGATGAACAGTGTAGTTTCTAGATAACATACATGAAATTTTTTAGGAAAAATAATTTATCCTTACTTTGTAATAAACTCCCTTTTAGCTAGACAGGTGTCAGGCTCTAACTTCTGTTTTGTTTTGTACTTTTACATTTAGAAGTAAGTGCATGAAATCACTGAATTCTTGCTACTTGAGTACCAGAGATGCAATGCAAAGGTACTTCTTTAATGGCATATAACAGAAAACAATATGTATAAATTGAAAGACAGAAAAATAACATATATAGAGAGAAGCATCTTTTTGGAAAGAATCTCGTGAGTTGGCCCATGAAGAAACTTAGATGTATCTTTATCTTCATACTTGTCTATGTCTATTTTGTATTTCAGTAACAAAATACTGGATGCTGAACATTTACAAAGAAAGGAGGCTATCTCATAGTTCTAGTGGCTAAGATATCTAGG
>LZPO01077243.1:7168-20642 GCA_001675575.1 Neotoma lepida
GAGACTGCACATTATTATTATCCACTAAAAATATCTATATGCAGTGGCTTGGTTCTATCATGGTATTAATGCACAATAGGAGTCTCTCAATCAACTAGCAGTTACACAGCTTTATGGAGTAAGCTTGAAATTTTGCTACTGGCTACTCCATGTGAGGGTATTTTCAGTGAGACTATTTTTCAGTTCTAAATAGAAAATCTGTGTGCTACCCAGCCAAATTTCTGTTGTTACTTTGAGATTTCATCTCAGAATGTAGCCACAGATGTCCTGGAACTTGCTATATAGACTAGGCTGGCATTAAATAGCAATTCTCCTGCCTCTGCTTTCCCCATGGTGACAAGGTATGCATGGGCCATCCCACCAGTCTGGGAATTCTGTTATGTGACTCACTAGTCAGTTAGAACAAAGCATTCCTTACTGAATTTGTTTTCATGAATTAACAGGAGTTAAAATAACTGCCAAAAATTCATATATAGATTTTGGTGTGCATAAATTTGTTTTTTCTCTTAATTTCATATCCTTATTTTGAATTTTTTCAAATCACTTAGGTTTAATGACTGCTGTTATTAACATATAAAAATCACTTCTGTTCCATTTAAATATGTTCACTGCTGGAAATCAGATTACCTAGGCACTGATCTGATGTATTGTTAATTAATATCTCTGCCCATGCAAACTTTCACAAGTTGTTGTCTATAACCAAATCACAGAAATACATATAGATCCAGGTAATTGCCAAGCACGTATCTTTGTTTGTTCATTCATTTGTGGTTTTGGTTTGTTTATTTGTTTTGATTTTGTTTTTGAGATAGGATTCCATGTAGCCCAGGCTAGCCTTAATGTACTACGTATCCAAGGATGATCTTGAATTCTTAATCCTCTTGCCTCAGCTTTCTCTGTGTTGGTGTTACAAGCATGTGTCACCATGCCTGACTTTAGAATATGTTAGAAAATCACTTAGCAGTTCAAGGTGGAAAAATGATTATGGTTTATAGTTAGACAACTTTTCTGTACTTTCATATTTTAGACACAACAGCAGTTACATACGTTAATTCAGTTCCTCTGTTGATATTTATCTTTTAACAATATTTTTTGAGATTCAGAACAATAATGAATAAAATTAAGGTATGTTATAGTAGAAGTCAAAAATCTCAGAAAACTCCATGAGTTAGATCCCCAATGAGATTCTGCTTTGAGAAGGCAGGACCTATTACTAACTGGTATCTGTTGGGAGAGGGAACATCAGTTCCCTTTAAGGGTGTGACTCCTCATAAGTCTAGTGTACTCTAGTAAGTGGCTTCACAGCCAAAGATTTATCAGTACTGAATGGAATTGATAAGTTTACAAAAACAGAGGAAATGGGCACACAAAATTGGCTGGGTTTGGAAAGAAATCTGGATATTGGAGGAGGTAGGAGATGGTGACAAATATCATCAAAATACAATGTATGAATTGTTTAGAGAATTAAATTTTTCACAAATATATTAGCACAATTCGTATTTGAGGATGGGTGAATCATTATTTTTCTCTTTTCTTTTTTGGTAACAAACATTTTCTAAATTTATACTATAAATTTCAGATAAACTTAACTATCAGTAAAATTGGCAGTTTTTCTTAAAATAGAGCTGAGTCAGAGAAATGAGTTGATATGTAAGGGCTCCTGGCATTCTCTCTTGATTAACTGTGTTGGATTCCTAGTGCCCACATGGCTGAATAAGAGAACCAACTCAAAAAGTCATCCTCAGAAGCTTTTCCTTCATCTACTGAGATGATTGTGTGATTTTTGTCCTAAAGTCCATTTATGTGGTCTATTATATTCGTTTACTTGTGGATGTTTAAACATGCCTACATCTCTAGGATAAACCCAACTTGGTCATAGTGGATAATCTTTTTAATGCATGTCCATATTTGATTTGCAAGTATTTTCTTGAGCATTTTTGAATCCATGCTGATTATAATAATGAATAAAATATAATTCCTACCAAAACTATGCTGTCCTCTGACCTCCACATGTGTATCCCGGTATGCACATACTCATACTCTCACATACACACACACACACCACACACACACACACACACACACACACACACATACACACACACACATACAGACAGAGAGACAGAGACAGAGACAGAGAGAGACAGAGACTTTATACACATATTATTAATAATAAAAAATAAAGGAGCATAGTATGCTTACTTACCCTAGTCCCAGGAGATGACAAACTTCATCCAAAATTTCTGTGGTCCACTGTTCAGCACAAGCTACATGCCAGATGTTTTGGATTTTGAACTGTACCAAACCATTGTTGCTCATTGTGCCATTGAGAAAACGCACTACAAATGCAGAGCATAGGATGTGGTTACATGAAACCAAGGAGTGGGGGCCGTGTGGGGGTATTGGTCAAAGGGAGAGATTTCATCTCAACAGCAGGAAGAAAGTTTTTTGAGACCAAGTGTACAGTAAAGATACATTAACTATGTACTTTTAAATTACTAAAAAATAATTTTCAAATTGTGTAATTACAAAAAATCTTAAGCATTTGAGGTGCTGTGTAGAATGATTAATTAGGTTTACTTATTCCACATTGTACACATCAAGCCTAATGTCACTTTGCATGCTATAAATAGTTATAATTTAAATTTTTCATCAACATTCTTGAAATACCAGTAAGTACATAGAGATACATCAAGGATATTAGATTTACATTGGGTCATCTTGATTAAGTTCATAGAGGAATGATGGCATTAACTGAAATGTGCTCCTTCTTAACAGTTAGATTTTAGAAACTGATTGTTTTATCTTTTCTGAAGAGTATCTTGGAAGATATAAATTGAGAAATATAAATTTAGTTGACAACATTTTGTCCCTTTCTATGATTATAAAATGGAAAAAGCAAAAACCTTCAAGATTATTTCCCAGCAAAGAACAAAATAAATTATTGTATTTTGTTACTTAAGTCATTAAAAGTTATTTATGAAAAACATTGCTTATAAACTTAGTCACTAAAAGAAGGAAAACTGAAATTCAGGAGAAAGTTCAGGTNGTATTTTTCACTCATGCTTCCTTTTCCAGAAACCTTGTATTTTCATTCACTGTGTTTGCTCTTTGATTTCCACCATCTTCTCACTATCTTACAAACATTCTGCAAAGAATGTTATGGTCATTATACCCAGAATGGGATTGAACCTAAGCTAGTTATCAAGTAAAATAATGCTCTGTGATAGGAGTCTGACATACAAACACCATGTTGTTATTGGTTTTACTTTATTCTCGCATTTAAAAAGTTTAGTATTGAATTAAACAGACTGAGACTCAAAAAAAATAACCATAGCTTTCATGAGGTATGTGATCTTTGACAGATACATAACTTCTCCAACACTCAGTTTCTTCAAGACTATATCTAGTAAGTTCTTAATGTGGGACTCTTACCACACTTATTTATAGTCCAATGCACATAATATGTGTAATCCTTTTTGTTTTAGAAATTAAAGCAATGTACAATAAAAATAACACATTACTCATATCATTATTGCAACCTGAAATGGGGGCTTGGCCTGAAACCAATCAAAGTAGAAGAAATAAAAGACACTTATGAACTAAAATTCCTATAAGTACCATATCCAAAGAATTCAGTTAAAATGTGCATTCAGGAACTTCTGGAGGCAATAAACAAAACAGAGCAGCAGATGTGGTGGGTACTAAGGTGCCTGCTTTGGGTTATTTTCTGTCTTTGATATTTATGTTTTCTGACTGAATCTTTCTTGTCCTAGACTTACAGTTGTTGCCTGTAACCAAGTTTAATAAAGCAGCATGCACAAACTAGAGGCCTATACATTAGTTTTACTGCAAACCAAAATGGTCTAGCATGCTCATATCAGGAGGGAGGCTCACACTCCACAATACTTAAGATAAATCCATATGTAACCTTCCTTTCATGTTTGGAAAATTCAAAAACAAAGCTAAAGTAACACAAGTATCTTCGTGAAAACAAGACATACCACAGTGTTCTTCATCCGATCCATCAGTACAGTGTGTGTGTCCATCACAGATATTTCCCATTGGAATGCACTTTCCATCTTTACACTGAAATTCATCATCCTGGCATGGCTCTGTTTATTATATAGGGTGAGGAAATCAAAGATTGAAGGCTTCTGTGTACCCACTGCATTTATGCACCTTTAGACATCAGACCTTTGCTTTAGCACANAGTGGAAGAAGATTCAGTGTTGAAACACCACAAACTTTCTTATCCAGATTGCTTCAGAAACAGCACTAAAGGGGTACATGTGGCTTTAAACGAGTCTAGACAAAACCTTGGTCATCTGTTTTGCAAAAGTGCTTTGGGGACAGTTCCAAGAGGTAGCTGAGATTGCTCTTAAAATGAACTGACCCTAGAGATTTCAAACGTGGCTGGGGGATCCTTCCCTCAAAGAGATTTATTATTGTGTCTTAGAAGGAAGAACTTTATGTTGGGATGATGAGAGGAGCTCTGTTCAGGACACATACAATGGAGATCCTCCGAGAATGGACTGCTGTATGTGGAAACACTTAACCCCCCCATGCTCTATGGTACACTGACATTCCTGAAGGAGAAACAAAAGCCCCTGATAACAACAAGAAGCAGCGAGACTTCTAGTTTGAAAACAACTGGCAAATATAAATCAGTAGCATGACTGTACCATTATATTAAACTTGGATTGATTTTACTAAGTCACAGCTTAAATTAAAATAATATCAGAAACAAAATAACTACTCCCCATGAAAATTTTGTTTTTAAAAGTCACTCAGAAATTATTTATTTGTCAAATATTGTGTGTGTGTGTGTGTGTGTGTGTGTGTATGCACACACAGATATGGTACAGTGTTGTTAATTAGAAACACATAAAACAAAGGTAGGTATTGACCTTTTGACAAAGGTAATAAAAAGTATAGATAATAAGTTAATCCTGTATTTCCTCTAGAAACAATTGCTCTGTATTTGCTGGTTTAACAGTATTTGAGGGGGGTGGAGTTCTATTTTTATTGACTGTTCTCATACATATATTTGACAGTACAAAACTCTAACATCTCTACTCTTCTTTCTACCTTTATTCTCTCTCCTTACAAGTTTTTTTCCCATAGTCATGGTTGGTTTCTCCCATATTGTTTGTACCATTATTGTACTCGTTTTTATGTCTTACCAGAGCAGTCATTATTGTAGCTCTCAGGATTTATTTATAATGACCAAAGNTAATAGTCCTTGAAAGGAATGATTTTAACCAGGAATCTAGCATTTAGAATCAAATCTGAGAACAGTGTTAAATATTGCTACATTTTTAAGGATGGATTTTTAAATTAGTTCTTCAAAGATTTCCTACAATATGTTTGATTGTATTTACTAACCTCTCTATCTTTGATACACTCCCCTGCCCTTCCCACCCAACTTGATGTCTTTCCTTTTTTTATATCCTTTGTATTCTTCAAGACCAATTTGTACACATAAATTAATCTTTTTGAGACTCGGTTTTCTTGTTTGTTGAGTGGGAATTAGTTCCACTTACCATGAGAATAAATAAATAAATAATATGCTTGGCTTACCAATGTGTGTACACTAACTGTTCAATAGANGGTATTAACAGTAAAAATAGGAGAATTATTAAAACTCCTATTTAGAAAACAGCTGGCAGAATCTGTAGACCTGGGAAAGAGGCCACCACTGACTTAAGATCTATCCTTCTTCATACCTTAGTCAGAGACGCTTATTTATTTTTTTATAGGAAGTGGTTATTGCAGTCTCATAACTAGTCAAAGTGCTAAGAATGTGACTGGAAGTGTTTATCCTATCACTAAAAGCCTCAGGAAACATCACAGGGGGGTGTAAAAAATGCAGGAAATGGGGATNCAAAAAAAGTCCCATAAAACACTTATCTTCTTGAATTACGTGGCTGTAGCACTCACAAGCTCATAGCATCTGTGATCACTTGCATACGATCTACACAAGAACAAGTGAGTCAACACTCTAGCNTGGATGGTGGAGTTATTCATGAGCCATTATCCTTGGATGGAAGAGTCATTCATGAGTCACTGTCCTTTCCTCAGGTACTATTGGAGGCTGATGGCTATTAAATGAAGGAGAGCCATTTTTCTNTGGGAATGTGGTCCCTAAAAGATTACCCATGATCCAGTGGATGGCCCCACACTNACAGGCATTTGGGNAGTTTTAATTGGACTGAGAAGGATTAAAACTGGATGAATAACTGTCATTGCTGCAAAGGCTGAGGACCTGAGTTTAAACCCAAAAACCCACTTGGTGGAAGAAGAAAATTGACTCCCCNAAATTGTTATCTGCCTTCAGCATTGGTGCCATTATACAAATGTTCACACACATACACATACATAACTAATCAGNCAAATATAAAATAAATAAAAATGGAAAGCAGNATGCTGGAATGTTGGAAGAGGGAGCTGGAGCAGGGAAATAGTGAGTATAATAAAAATACATTTACACATAAATGAGTCTCACAATTAAATCACTTAAAAATACAAACTTTAAAAATATCTNTTTTCCTTTCTCCTTTCATTTTATTTTTTATGCATGGGTGTGTTCTAACATTGAGCTTTGAAACATCTCTCTATTAACTTAATATTCTTGTTATCTGTTCTACTTCTACCACTTTCCTCTCCAAATAACAAGATAAGCAGGAAAATATGCCTAATCATTTTCACTTGGTAGCAGAAAGCAGTAATTGGAGCTATTTATCTATTTTAAGCTTTGAAACATTCTATATTTTAACCAAAATCTAATTTACCTTAATATAGATATTTTTAGGAAGTTATGGCTGGCTGTTTCTGCAAATTTTTGTATCAGGAGAAAAGTAGGTTATATATCTCAAAACATAATATTATTAGGGAGGTTCTAGTAAATGTAATTATCAATTTATTTCACAAACACATATTTTTAAACAGATTACTGAGATGACAAATAGCCCCAAATGATTAAATTTTCTACAAGGAAGCATGAATATCTTACGGAAAGATTTCTCTTTCTTCTGGATGGTATCATTTCTTTAGCTTTCCTTTAGAATACAGGAAAACTTCAAAATAGATGCACCCACATAAATATACATCCCATAACAATATATATTTTAGCATATATTAATTTTTATAAGGTAACAGCACTAATTTCAGACCCATAATCAAANATTTTACTATACTCCATATTGTCAGTCATTACTGGTTACTGTTAAATTATNTATTATATTTTCCATAGCTATTATAATCATTATGTCAAATGAAGTTACAATGACAGTACTTATTTATGGATACATTTACTGATAATGTTGCTTTTATTATTATGATCAAGTTATATTCAATTGGAAAGCCACATGTTAGTTAGTTAAAATAAGTATAAAAATATCAGTATAAAATTTCGAGTGAAAATATTTACCCTGTCCCTGTCTGAAACTTATGTATTACTGTCTTTCTGTAATCAAAACCATTAGGATTATACCTGTAAGCCCAGAAAAGATAGCCAGTTCAGAAGGTAAAATAAATTGGATGAGAAATTACAGAATGGAGGAAAATGGTATATTGTTGCTGAAGTGAATAGAAATTATAAAATTGAGAAGAGGTATGAATAAGTTATTTCAAAAATTTCTATATATTTATAATCTTGATTTTGATTTTTTGGAACATAATATTTCAAGTCATTAGGAATTCTTTAATGTAATAATTTTCTCTTTCTGGAGTCTGAAATCTTATTTCTGATAATTTTATGCCCACAGTGAGAGAGGGTAAAAGCAAGATTATTCAGAATTAAATTTCCCCATCTTTTCTTTATGAAGTCTCTATAGCCCTGCTTCATTTAGTAACCATATGTTTGGATTTTTAAAAGAAACTAAAGTGGTTTCTAAGGCACAAACCACACAACTGGGGAGGGCTCTGAGGCCCTGAATGTAACCAGCTGCCACTTGTAAGCTGGCTGCGATGCTCTACTGAATTCCACATNAAGAGTCTGAGTCAGAAACAAGCAATGGGAACACGTTCATAAGAGACTTACCCTAATAAATATCTACTGTGAGTACTCAAGTTCATTGTGAATGGAGATGATTAAAACAGAATAAATAAAATAAAGTATGCNTCATAATTATAGTTCAATTGAAATTTTTAAAGTATTCCTAAAATATAAAAGAAGACAAGNGAAGTTTTTAAATAGTGGAATCAATTTTTAACATAATTTTTGCACAATGTTTCTGAAATGATTGCCAAAGCAGAACACCAATATAAAGAGGTATGTGTACCTAATCTCATATTCANTACTAGCTTGATTATCTTCTATTGCCAAATCCCTGTTTCTGTAACTGCTTTTCAGTCTTTTGCTATTAAAAAAAATCTTCATGAAAAAAGACTATTCTGAGGACAGCTGGGTCACTGAACTCCGTCCCCCCCCCCAACAGAAGACTGTCTTCTAGGTCTAGGAAGAGTGGCAACTCCCAAGTGAGGACATTGATCATGCAGTGATGTTCTGCAAGTGATCCCTCTAGCATCACTCAAAAAGATCATCCTTTTCAAAACAAGATGCTTATGACCAAAATCTAGGTCTAGGCCAAACCAAATACGAAGAACCCCTTCACATAGCAATGTATACGTTTTTGTATTGACTACATTAAACTATACGATTTGGGTTACTTCGTCAAACAGAATTTTTTTGTGGNATTTTTCAAAATGCTTACTCTATTTTCCTAACAGTAAAACCANATAAAAATCAATAACTAATAATTTTGGTGAAGAGATGTGTTTGTTCTCATCTTTCATAATATATACTGTTTCAGTTTCTTTCATCTCTTGCCATTTGTGATTTTAAAATAGGAATGTAAAGACCTGTGACTTTCATAAATTTTGTTTCGAGGTACTTTATGTCTTATATATGAGAGAATGCTCTACAATTATTTCAATTGCTTCGATTTGTGAAAACTCCACNCTCCTACTGGTTGATATATAGATTAAAAAACTTAAATTACTTCGGTNAGTTCTATTATTTATTTCCAGTTTTAAAAATCACATAATTAGTCTATGAAAATTTCTTTTCATGACAAAATTCTTGAAAACATGTTAAGATATCTATCCTTCTGGCAAGATAAGAACCTTTGTGTGTTAACTATTTTCTTGTTCCATTGTATGATACTCTGCACATCTGCACATATAACTATCCTACATTAAAAAAAGACAATATGCCATCCTCCTTAGCATGTAGACAGTGACTCAGTCATAAAATACAGGCAATATTAATATCTGTGCACTTTTCATTGTGTAGGATTTCTTTAAACCTAAAATGTTATCTTTAAATTTTCATCATTAAAATTGATTTACTCATCAATATGCTTGCAGATATATATGTTAGTAAATATTATTCCTCTTGAATATTATTCCTCTTGAAACTNAAAATGTCAAGTAGGAAAGGCTATGATACTGATACTTGCTAATTATTTTTATTTTATAAATCACAGTAAGACATTAGGATTTTTCAATTAATTTTCATCACTCACTAAAAGTGTGTTGTTTTTCCCCATATGCTTTTTTCTCTGAATTTTGATGTAGTTTGCTCTCTTTTTCTGAGTTTTTATTTAGTGTGTTGTCTTCCATGCCNATTACTGACTATCATTCTTTCCCATGCCTTTATTATTTTGCAGTCTTTATTATACTTTCCTGCTAGAACATTACTAATAATATGAATATTTTGGAATCAGATATCAGAAAATTACATGGCTTGTATTGTGTATGTATGTGTGTGTGTGTGTGTGTGTGTGTGTGTGTGTGTGTGTACAGCAAGTTCTCTCATTGGTTTAGAGCTCAGCTAACTAGGGTAGTCTGGCTGCTCAGGGAGCCCCAGGGATCTACCTACTTCTGCTTCCTAGCACTAGAATTACAAGTGTGCTCCACCACATACAGCTTTTCCACTTGGGTACCTGGGATAGACACAGGTCTTCATGATTATAAAATCAGCACTTTATGAATTAAATAACTCCCCAGCCCTGATGCAAGCCATCAGCAAAGACTCCAGCCACATTGGAAAGAAAAGTCAGGGTATGGTAGAATTTCACTGGAAACTGCTCTGGCCAAAGATAAGTACGTGATTTCAGAAGACTCGAGGGAAGACTGAGTTGTGATGTCACTTGCAACACAGATGACAAGCAAGCACTAGTCTATTAGGCATCAACAATTATGTAATAATTAAAAGATCAGAGTCATAACTTTATACAAAAAAGTAATAGTGAAAACATTTTTAATTTTTTGCTACTCAGTGTTTTGGTCCTATGCAGAATTATGTCCTACTGATAGGGCATAATTCAATTTCTTTAAAACATCAACCACATACTTAGTTTTTAATCTAGTGTTACATATCCTAAGTACATTTTTTTCTTAAAAGCACTAAACGCTAGCTACTAACATATCCTTACATATGTTCATTACATTTGCACACTACACGTCATTAAAAAATTAGCCTAAGCCAAATTAAATATTGATTTAAATTACAATAGAAAAATAATGAATTTTCCCAAAGTAGAAATAAAAACCTGAAGTAGTAGACAAACTATTGGCAAATATACATAGCTATCATATTTTAATCAGTAATAACAAAATTAGGAAGGAGTAGGGCTACTGACTAAATTTAAAATGTCATGTTCCAAATGGTCTTGATTAATACTTCCGAAGCAATGATTCAATTTTTTTAGCTAAATTTTGAATANGCATATACATGCATTATAACAAATATATGCTTATTTTTATTTTCAAGTTATTTATGTGTTTCATTATTCACCATTTTATAAAATTGTCATTTTTTTCTTTTTACATGAACTCTAGTTTCATTTTCTGTATAAATTATATTTTAAGATCAATTCTAAGTTCTTAGAAACTTACTGTCTCCTCCTCCCCCTGATTCCACTCCCTCTACCTCCATCAGAACAAATCTCATGTGGTCCAGGCTGGTCTGGAATTCAATATGCTACATAAGAGAGACGGCTTTTTAAATTCTGATCCTTGTGTCTTCCTTGGGTTCTTTTCCTTCTGTTTGTTTTTGTCCTATTCCAATGTGTAGTTTTTGTTTTGTCTTGTGATGCTTAATTATTTTATTATTATCCCTCAGAAGCCCAGAGGTGAGGCTATGGGGGAGTGGAAACATTGTCATTCCTCAGATGGAGCAGGTTCATTTGCTTCACGTCATTGGATATGATGCCCCTCAATCTCAGGGATTGAAACGTTTGATCTCTAGTTAGTGATTCCTCTTTGGAAGGGTCTGGAAATTTTAGGCAATGGAACTTAGCTGAAGGAAGCAGTGAACTGGTATTTATCTTGTTTTAGGAGTGTTAGGACTCTCTCTCTCTCTCTCTCTCTCTCTTTCTCTCTCCTCTGTTTACCCCTCTCCCCCACTCTGTTTCTGCTTTTATATAATAAATTAGGAATTAGGTAGCCTCTATTACATTCTTGCACCAACATGTTCTTCCTTCTTATGGGCTCACAATCTAATGGCCAAGGACTGTGGTTTGACTCTCTGAAGTCTCTGAAACCTGAGAACAAAGCAAATCCTTCCTCCTTTAAATTGATTTCTCCTTTTCTGGGGCGAGGAACTCATTCCCTAGATTTATTCAATCTAGATACTTTAAAGCATATATATATGTGTGTGTGTGTGTGTGTGTGTGTGTGTATGTGTATGTATATATATACATATACACATGTATATATATGTATATGTATGCTTGTATGAGAACAAATATGTCTGTTTATAGATAATGCTTAGGCAAGCCAGTAAGATGCACTCTTCCATAGCCTCTGCATCAGATTCTGACTCCAGCATCCCTCTCTGACTTCTCTGTATGATGAACTAGGAATTTTTAGGTGAAATAAGCCATTTCTTCTCCAAAAGAAAAAATAGAGAAAAGAAAGAAAAATTAGTTTCTGATCCTCCTTCTTCTACCTGGGGTACAGACAGGTATCACACCATGCCAGACTTATGTTTTAATATATATATCTCACATATAAAACAAGGCATACATACATTATGCATTATATATGTATAGTTTGCTAACCTCAGTTATTGCTTATTTTATTTGATTTATATCACTGTTTCTAAGTCAAAAGCAGCTGCTTCTAAACCAGATGGGAGATTAGCTAATTGGATTTGCAGCCAACCCTTCCTAAGTAGATTTCATAATTAATACTGTGGCTTATTGTTGGGGCTAGAGAATGGCCATAAAGCTGAAAGAAGGTCACTTCCTGGGACAGGGTCAAAGTTTCAGGCCAGCTGTGAGTGGTAGAGAAACAGACATAAGCATAATTTAACCATACAATGGATTTAGCCTTAGATAATAATCCAGAAGATGGGAATCATGCAAACATTCATTTTCTCTAGGAATTCACAAATATGAATGAAAATTTACATCAGGAAAGATGCACAGAGCTATGGGTCAGCACAAGGAAAGCCAGAGCCTGTGTGGAACTGCAAGTNACAGATAATTCAAAGATTTTGAAACATCATACACATGATAGATATTTTGTATATCTCTATCTAAAACCTGTCTGTCTCTGTGCTCTCTCTGTTATCTCTGTGTGTGTTTGTTATAATGCTTTGCTTTTTCCTACTGCTAAGGTTAGGGATATGATAAATAACCCNATAAGAAGGTTGTAATGCCAACAACATTCAGTATTAAACTCTGCTATTGAGATTGTTTTATTCTGGCTGTCTCTAACAAGTTAATGGTGTTTAATTTTTTAATTGAGTGTCCTTGACATCTAGCAGCTCAGTAGCCCATCTCTCTCTTCCTCTCTCAACAAAATGAAAAGTNTTTCCTTACAGAGCCCGTTACTTCNCTTTCAACTTCATGTTAAATTTTAATTTTGGTGAGTAGAAGTCAAGGATCTTAATAGAAAAGTAGTTGATTTGCAAAAACNTTGTGGATTCCTGCTGTGGAAAAAACCCAGGTAATCATTACATATATAGAAGACGGACGAAAATCTACACTATGCTGAGAAAGACAAAATAAAATCTCAGAATACAAACACATACATTGTAATTTACTCTTTAAAGGGGTTTTANTTTTCTTAGTTTGTTTATATGGCTATGACAAAGTGTGGAATATTTCTTACCTGGAATCCCCAAGTAATATCCAGTAGTAAAATTTGCTTTGAAGCCCTTGCTTGCNCTTCTCACATTTGTGATGAAGAGCACAGTCATTCTGTTGGTGGTAGAGAACACGTCCTTCATAGGACCAGGNCCTGTGTACACAGCTGCCCACAAGGGAAAAGAGAGTNTAAGGTGTTTTAATCTGAGAGATACAGGGAGAATTTNACCTCCATCTTCTAGAGGTAGGACCACATGCAGCACGGCTCACCAAAAGCATGTGCATATTCTTATAGTTTAATATTTTTTTCGAGACAGGGTTTCTCTGTGTAGCTTTGGCGGCGCCTTTCCTGGAACTCACTTGGCAGCCCA
>LZPO01077244.1:9162-23077 GCA_001675575.1 Neotoma lepida
AAAAAAAACTGGAAATGTGCTCCTACATTTATAGCCAGTTTTACCATTTGACTTTAAGTGATCCTTTTTCCTGTCTGTAAATGTATCTATGGGGAAAATGTGATCATAGACCTGCCTTATCCATCTAACTGATGAGGAAGGTGATACAATATAAGTCTCTAAGATTTTCAGGCTGACTATAGGCATAGCTGACACCCAGAACATCTCTGTGAACATTTTTGGAGTTCCCAGAGGCATATTCAGCAAGCATCTGAGTTCTGTGAGCACAAGGGACCCTATTCCCTCACCTTATACTTAATTCAAGTGTGCTTCTGTCTTGTTAAGAGCTACTGAGGAAGTGAGCATGGGATGTTGTATCAGTTACTTTTCTATTACAGTGATAAAATACCAAGGCCACTCACAGAAGGTTTATTTGGGTTTATGGTTCTAGAGGCTTAGAGTCCATCTATGGCGGCAGAATCAAGGCACAGCAACAGAAACAAGATATGAGGGCTCCCATCTTGATCCACAAACACGAAGTAGAGAGAGGGGGTTAGAAATGACTCAAGCACTTTTACCCTCAAAGCATGATTCTAATGACACACTTCCTCCAACCAAGCTACACCTCCTAAGCCTCCCCAAACAGTACCATTAGCTGGAGAGCAAGCATTCCAATCCCTGAGACCATGGGGAACATTTCTCATTCAAACCATCACAGATGTTATGAACCCTTTCTGGTCCAGTTTCGGGTTTAGAGCCTTCATGTCATACAAAATAGCTCTTCATGCTTTGAATTCTTTGGCCCCATCCTGTCCTGGAGTAAGTGTGGTTTAAGTGAACTCAGGTCCGTGGGAACAGGCTGCACTTCCCTTTCATTCCTCCTAGTCAGAGGTTAAGTTTCCTTGACCCATCACACTGCCAGTGACCTGTGTGCCACAGCTCGTCAAGGAGCTGCTTGGATGTTAGTTCCTGCCTGGCACACCTGGAGTTGGCACACCTCAGCTGTTCCAGGACAGATCCGNTGGCTAGGGATTAAGTAGCACCTGGGATAGTTAAAAAGCCCAATAGGTCCTCCTTATGACTCTTCCAGGGNGGGGAGGTGGGTGGCNTGTGNCTAGTGGCTGGTGANTGGCANAGTATGCATGCTTGGCATACCTGCCAGCTGGGCCTTTGATNATGATGGGGCTGTCCACACAGCCCAGTGTATTATAGAACACAAAAGCTTCAGAAAGCCACACATAACCACTGGGGAACTGCAAGGAGTTGATTTACTGTTTCCTGGCTACAGGTCCGGAGTGTGGCAGGAGACTTGGCGTGGCTGGCTGGTAGCATGGCAATTGCGTACACAACACTGACCTTGAAATTCAACAGAATCTTTTGTTTTTCTGAGCCTCCATTGCTCACACTTGCACTGACTTAAGTGCANACTTAGAGGAAGTTGGTGTAGTTCAATTGCCTATGGAGCGCCTGTCTCTAGGAACAACAGCAGTTAATAGTAGCAGCAGGTAATATTGAGTGTTTGTTCTGAGCAAGAGCCCCAGAGTCCCAATACATGGGCTCAACTTAGACCATTCAAAATCCCAGGTTCACATGTTATCTGTAAAGCAAAGACAGTGGTCATTTCCATATCACAGTGGCTATGAACCATGAATAGTGCAAAGCACGTGGAAAGGTCTCCAAACACTGCCATGTCTTCCTGACAGACGAAGACCCAGGGGTGTAGCCCAGGGACCCAGCATCTCCAAGAGTAGAAAGCCCTTCTATTGGATCCCATTTCCTNCAAGGGAGTTTATCAACTGGACAGCCTCTGTTGAGCACTTTTGCTTATCTACATGGATCTGCCAATGGAAAGTTCTGGCATGGTTGCTAGGCAGATTTCCTAGAATTCTGGCTGGTACCAGGTTAAAAAATGCTCTATTGGGGACAGCTCTAGCCTTTGTGGAAAAGAAGGTTCTGTTGCTCAGATACTGTTTGACACATTGAAAAATGGCCTGCAAATGACCCTGGGGAAGTCTTGGGANGGAGTGAATGACTGGTGTAAACACACTCTGTTATCCAACATTATGGATTTGACTCAAATGTCCATGCAAGTACCTTTGCACACCAGGTTTCACTGGGGGTCCCCACCCCATGTCCTTACNGGAGCATGAGTGNTAGTAATACTCAACCAATCTTATTCTATATTTGCTACCTGCCTGGAAGTTCTCTAGTTACAAGGATGCTGTAATGTGCAGTATCATGATCACTACCCCAGTGGGGCCTATAACAACCAAGGAGAGGCTGAGGAAGCCACAGTGCAGTCTCTGCTGGTATTAGGGGCTAAGAAGGGAGATAGCATGTTAACATGCACAAGTGCTGTAATCTCAAAAGTCATTTTGCCATGTCAATAGCTAAATCACCCTTTTGTTAGCGGTACATACCTCACTTGCACCCATTCTGTATAGGAACAATAATAGATTTCCTTTCCTCCTCAATGTCTTCAGCCAAGGGCTTAGAACAGAGACAGCGTGCTGACCTTGCTATGTTGTGCTCAGCAGGGGAATAGGTGGGTAGAGAGGGGGGTCAGCTCTGCTTGCTGGGAGTCCTGCTGGGGTACCCTGAGCCCCCTCTTGGTCATGGCAATCTTTCTTCCCTTTGGCCTCTGTCAAATACATTTCCTCTTCCTGCCTTTGGTGTATGTAATTCTTCTGACCATTAGTGTATGAAATTGTAGCCGCCTCGCAGCCGAGTTTGTGGCAATTCTAGGATACTTGCTAAGGTCATTTTTCCTCCCCCAACCTGATCATCTTTCTTTCTGATCTTTCCTCACCTGGCCACTAAACTCTTATTTTTTTCCCCCTCTTGGTGTAGTTCAGAGAATCATCTGCATTACGTTAGACACTTGGCCAAATTCAAATGTATCACCTTGTCTCCCTCACCTGTACTTAATCCCTTGCAGTACTCCATCCTCTTCCATTGTCCTCAGGTTACTGCTTCCCCCCACCCCCCACCCCTTTCTTTTTTTGGCCAGGATTATAAGATATCTTGTGAATTCTGCATACCTTCTAAATACGTAGGCTTCCGGAAAAAGCCTGTCTGGGCGAGTTGAAATAGACAGATGGAGAGGGGACACGTTATAGCCAAAAAGAGCAAAAGGCAACTCAGGGAGGAGATGGGGCCAGGGTAAGGAGTTTGGTTCTGTCCTTATTGAGAAGAGGCCCTTGGACACTGTTAAACAGGCTGTTATATTGCAGGTGGACTGGAAGNCGCCAGGGTGAAGCAGCTGGCCACTTTGCCGGCTATTGGAAAATCCAGGCTACTGTAGTTAATGGAGAGAAGACACTGGGTTGTAGGAGAAGGCAATGGGGTTCAGAATGAATCCCCGATATGCATTCTGCTGGTAGTTCAGATGTAAATTGTCAGGGAAAAAAAAGAAATTTATCTTGTGCAACTAGAGACCTAAGTTTCTACCTGGAATCGGAGAAGGGAGTGGGGTGTTTATTTTGTGTTTCAAGTAAGGAGTAGAACTTTTATGTCTGTGACTCTAGTGAGAGGGCCCAATGGAAGTAAATATGTGTGTAGAGGAATAATCACTGTATTTGTGTCTGGTGTGTGAAGATGAATTTTGTATCATCTTAGCTGGGGTAGGGTACCAAGACATTTGATCAAATACCAGTTTAGATGTCATGGAGNAAGTATTGTTTCTTATTCTTTCTTGTGTTTCTTTTTTGTTTTTGAGACTCTCACACATGAATACAATGCATTTTGATTATATTTACTNCTCCTTTATCCCCCAACATATCCCCCCTTCAAATTCATATCCTCTTCTATTATCGCTATGATTACTGTTGCACATACACATGGGTGTAAGGCCCATCACCAGGGTATGAGCAGTCTAGCAGGGAGCTTATCCCTGAAGAAAACTGACTTTCCCTTCCTTAGCAGCAGTTGACTGCCCTTAACTCTTCAGCTTGGGTTGGGGCTTTGTGAGCTCTTCCCCAATCCATGGTGGGATGTTGACTGGGGTGGTTCTGTGCAGGTCTTACACAGGTTGAGTGTTCATGGGTGCAGCACCCCTGCCATGTCTAGAGACACTATTTTGCAGCAGTCTTCCTGGCCCTCTGGCTCTTACAACCTTTCTGCTCCTCTTCTGTGGTGATCCCTGAACCCTGGGTGTAGGGGTTGAGTTATAAAGGCCTCACAGTCACTTATTCTATGCACTTTGACCTGTTGTGGATCTCTGTAATACCTTCCATCTATACTGCAAGAAGCAGCTTTTTAAATGAGGGCTAAGAGTACTCTATGACTTTAAGGATAAGTATTTAGGAGCCAGTTGGGTCCCGTGTCAGCTTAGCAGAATTGTGGTAATGGGTTCTCCTCTAAGGCCTATGACCACTCCAGCCATTGGTTCTTGATTAAGTGTAGCGCACCAGGCAAGAGTTCTACTGAGCAAGTCTTAAGTCCAATGAGAGAGTTGTTTGTGGTCATCCCTAAGATGAAGGTGCCACTATTGTACCATTGGGTACATCTTACTGGACCAGTAATTATTATAATTCACGGGATTTACAACTAGGTAGACCTGTTGATAACTTCTGTCTCCTGACAGCTTGCATAGCACCTTCCAAACACTATAAGAACTAACCAGCAATGAGGAGGCTGCCAGGTCAGTACCAGATCGATTTCTTCAATTCCTTGACTAAAGTGTGTGGTGTCTTCAGCAACAGCATCTACAGGTTGTGAAAGCAACCAAGAGCAATGCAATAGACTATATTATTTGGGATGTCTCTTGGATCCCCTCCATAGTTGTTGTTGTTTTGAGGAAAGGTCTTGATGCGTAGTTTAGGCTGACCTCAAACTCATAATCCTCTGGCCTGTGGAGTGCTGTGATTACAGGCATGCATCACCTCCCCAAGCTAAGATGTTTCTTCAATGAGGTTAACATTTGAATTAATATAGACTGAATAAAGCTTATTACTCTTCAGAATGTGGGTGGGTCTCCTCCAGTCAGTTGTAGGCTTGAGGAGAACAGACTAGGGTTTTATATGGCAGTAGAAAGGGTGAATTCTGACTCCATGCTGCCTGTGGACTTGAAATGCAATCTTGATCTTGTTTGCTGGCCTGCCCTGCAGGTTCTGGGCTTGGGAACCCCAAGATTATGTGAGAAAACACCCTTCCCTTCCTCCCCCTCCCTCCTATGTCTCCCTCACATAAACATACCCTCTGGGAAATATTAAATCCATGGAACAAAGGGATCAACTTGGATGTCTGAAATATGCACAGAAATGAGTATGTTTTGATTTGTATGTAGAAGCCCTCAACTTAAATCCTTCAGGCTGGGTGTGATCACCCTGCAGGCAAGAAACGATAGAGTAAAGCTATCTTGCTAGTTCTTTGTGCATATATGCCTCCCTCACTCCCCCCACCCCGTACCCCCTCCCATTAGTGTGCGTGCACATGCGTGCTTGTGAGGTATTTGCTGATCACTTACTATGCTCCAGGCANACCCTTGCCCATTACTCAGTGCTGCCTTTTTGTGAAGCCAGGGCCATTTATCTTCTTTCATTCTTTTCTGGCAGTTTGGGATGTGATCCCAGCAGGGTTTCCTATTTGTTGGATGCTCTGTGGTCTCTTCATCGAAGTCCCTCAGGGTCCTGGGCAGCAGCAAAACATCCAGCAGTTCTTCCCCTGTGTCAGACATTGATTGTTCCAGCATCTTCCTTCCAGGCCATTCGCAGTTCCTTTACCCGGAAGCCTCCTGAAGCCACTTAGCGTCTCTTCGTACTCAGTAATCCCATTTATTAAACACGTGCAGCTTCCTTACTGGCAAGTGTTGGTAAAAATAGTCCTGCAGCCCCGAGGGGCAGGGTCATTTGAACTTAGTGACTCTAAAAACCTTTGGTGTGCATAATGAAAAGCGCAGCCGCAGTGGCGGATTCCTCACACCTCCTTTGTTCCTGGTTTGCTTTGAGAAGCAGAATGGTTAACCCATATTTTCCAAGAACTGAGTAGGTGGATTGCTGGGGACAATTGTTTTTTTTTAATTTTTTTCTTTTTTTGGAGAAGTATTGTTTCTTTGCATGTGGAAACCATGAAGCAAAGAATAACATTGAGCAAGAGTCATCCTGATGACAAGGCCTGGCTAATTGTAGAGGCGGGTGTTGCAATGTGTTTGGGCCTTTGTGTGCTGCAGGTTGAGCGACCCTATCTGAAATGCTTGGGACCACATGTGTTTCTTTTCAGGTTTCTTTTTTCAATGCTGTGGACACATAGAATCTTAGAACTGAGGCCCAAGAATTTTTTTTTGTTTCATATATTCCCGGTATACATGGCCTGAAGTTGATTTTATGCAACATTTCTAGTGTTTTGTATGTGGGGGGAATGAAGTTCATGGTATGGCTTTTCCCATATGTGCCATCATGTTGGCCTTCAACACATTTTGGATTTGGGGACATTTTAAGTTTGGGGCTTAGGGATTGGGAATGCTGGTCCTTTACTGAGGGCACCACTTCTCATACAACTGGACTTTGCTCTGGACCTAGGATAACCCTTANAGGCTTTGCTCTAGTCCAAGGTTACATGGACCATTTCNTTCTTAGACTGTGGTTGTTGAAAATGGAGAAGGGTTGCAGCTCAGCAGGTGGTAGAGACCCCGGTCTTCTTGAGTAATACNGAATTCTGGTTCAGGTTATGGAATGACCTAGGCAGGTGTCTAACCTGTCTCTGCAGGNGGAGTTTGGCTAGGCAGATCCTAGGACATGGGACTGTGGGTGTCAGCAGATGTCTTTTTNAGAGGAACCTGCCTTTCCCCTGCATTTTACCCTCTCTTNTATTGTGAAATCNTTTTTGGATTTTGTAATGCAACAAAATGTCCTGTGGGTGAATACTATAGTGGCCACTTAATTGTGACTCAGCGTTCATAGATTGTCCTTCACAGGTTACCTCCAACTAGAGCTAGGAATGAGGGAAGTTTCTTTGACTCNTTAGGTTTGAAAACAGAACAAGTATTTTCAAGGAAGCANGTAGAGCATAGTCAGCTTGGAAGCCTCATCACAAGATGCCTCGAGACNTAGAAGGAGGGCATGGCTTGCCTTCCTGTGTAGATGAAGACTCAGGCCTGAGAAGGTTGTTTCCTACAGACTGGTCCCCAAGCCCACCTCAGTGCTGCTAGTGCCTCCAGAGCCTCTACAGCATCTGCAGCTGGAAGGAACAGATGTTTCACCCTGCTCCTTTTTCCTGTCAGTCATGATGCTTGGAGGGGTATGAGTGTGTGTGTGTGTGTGTGTGTGTGTGTGTGTGTGTGTGTGTGTATACATATGTCTCATTCTGTCTCATTTGCTGCATAGTACTTTATAGTGTTTCTTTCTAGATCCCATAAATGCCTTTTCTTTTTTTATCCATTTCTTCCTTTTATTTTTACTTCTGCCTTTAGTCAGATCATAGGATTTCTATTTCCCTGAGCCTAAACTCTTGAACTACTCTTCTTTCTCTCCTTCCTTACCTTGCATCTCTCCATCCATCTATGAAGACAGCTGCCCCTATAGATGCTGGCACACAGNCCCAAGTCCTAAGGTGGGTCTCCATGTCCTATGTCCAAGGAGACAAACGGAAGCCCCGGTAGGGATTCCTCGGCCCTGGCTCCTTCTGCTGCCTGTGTGGAGTGTAGGAGAGCGACTAAGGCAGGTGATCAAAGTCAGAGTCAGCAGTGGGCCGCTTTCTAGGACCGTCACTTGGCTGTTCAGCCCTCCTTCCTGTCCCATCCCAGTGTTAGTTTGTACCTGGGTCAGGAAGCAGAGGATATGTTCTAGTATGAGNCGGGTAAGATGGGTGATGGGACCTTCAAGGGCCTTATCGGGGTCTTNTTTCTTGGATTGAGGGAGAGCTGAATTTTAACAATGTTACAAATTTGNAGCCNACAAAGAGGACCTCCCTCCGACTTCAGGCTATTCTCCCTAGAGAAAACTGAGCCAAAATGAATCATAGAGCATTCCTTTCTTCCAGACACTAGAGAAGAGGTTGCCACGNTCCTTTATTTTTCAGACAGGATAAAGCATTTTGGGGTGCCCAGGCCTCCATCTCCTCTAGGCCTTGCCCACATGTTGCCTCTTAGTGAACGTGCTTTTGTGATAACCATGAGATCTACAGAGTGTCATACTAAGCACGGAGGCCTTCCTGAGCNCACCTAGTCTGGGCTGCAGTATCTAACACCCCACTGTGCTTTGAACCTGGTGAGTTTCTACTACACTGAGTCAGGAAAGCTGGCTCCCTTTTGTTTTAGGTGAAAGGTGTCTCAGTCTTCCTTCCAGGGATATTAGTGAAGGAAAATGAGCTATACTGTGCAAAACAACTTCACCTTTAAACAGTACCTGGCATATAGGAAATAATGCATGTACCTGTGCACACGCACACATGTGTGCACGCACAGTGCTTAAGCGACATCTTCCTACAAAGGCCTTCCTAGAATTTTTTTGTTAGTATTTTGTTTTGTTTTGTTTGTTTGTTTTTGCTCGATTCTTTCCACCATGGTAGATGCCTTGTAAATTTCTGCTGAATAAATGAAGGACTCTCAAATCTGTTTTAGAGATGACCCCCGCCCCCCCCAGGCTCAGTCTCAGGAACAGAGAGGCAAAGTAACTGACCCAGCTCCTGACAGGCAAGTCCGGGCCCAGCCTGTGTACTAACCTAAATCATTAATAGGTCACTGCTGGAAGGAAAGCCAGCAAAATTGAGCACCTTGCCTCAACACAGGACCCAGAAAATGTAACACATCAACTATTGCTGTCTCCAGACATGTCCATGTAGCCTGCCTCTCAGTTTTGTGTCTGTGTTGCCAATAGGAAATGCATATTNTTACAGTGATAGGGTGACAAGGCTTTGAGATGGCAAATAGGAAACACCAAGCATGGTGTATTTGCAGCTGGATTTGTTATTCTCATTGTATTCTGGCACACTGCGCTATGCTAACAGGTCCCTACTAGCCATTCTTATCTTGGTGCTTCCTGAGGGTGGGGACTGAGAGTCTCATTCATCGCCATATCCCCACCTTCTAACGCAATTCTTGGTATGTGCTTGATACACACTGTAAAAGGTGCATGAATGAACTGCATAAATGAAACAACAGACAGGCTTTGGCTGGTGTGTTGANGCCACCCTAGCCGGTTATCTGGGGTTGGGTTTCCGGGGGGTCTTATCCGCTCTTGTCAGATTCAGGTCCAGGACAACGGTTCTATTGTTCCCAGATAGCATAGCCTATCTGAATGTCTCCATGGGCAGTCCTCTGTCACACCCTGAGCTCCTGCCCTATCACTGGCCCCACCTGGACCCCTTGCTGCCACCCGCGTGGTGGGCCTGAGGAAAGCTTTCGTGTGGCCGGCATGACTGCTCCTTAATCTCTCTCTCCCTCTGTGTAAAAATTCATGGAAGACTGCAGTTGATTCTCTGTCACTTTCTGCAGTTCCAGGAGGCCCAGACAGCTTGAAGGGACCTTGTCTGAAAGCCTCATTCTTATTCCCCTTTGCCATTGGATAAGCTGAGGTCCCCAAATTGTATGACAACTAGGTTACATGGTGGTAGTAAAAGAGCCTGAAATTAGAACCAGCCATCACACCTAACCCATATTTATGCTTTTTTCCATAAGTGACCCCCCCATGACACTTAATTTGTTACTCTTTTCTANCTTTGCTTACTTCCAAATGGACAAAAGAGAGATGTTATGAAAGTGGCGATCCAGGGCCTTTTTGTGTCTGTTAATAGCATGTGTCCTNCAGGTTACCTGAAGGATGTCTTGTGTGGTGGCACCTTAAGGAACTGAAGTAGCTCCTGGAGATTCCCCAGCTCAATGCTGAGTAACTTCCCCCTTCAGTTTTCATTAGTTGTAGTTATTAAATTGGGGCATCTTTATAAAATGAGATGCTGTATAGCTTCTTAAAAGAATAAGCTGGAAAAGATATGTATATGAGTTTATTCATATATTAATTCAATTTAGAATTAGGCAAGGTGCATATATATAATATATACCATAAGTATGTGTAATTTTATCTGTCAGTTAAAATTGTTCAATTAGAGTTACTAATGGGGCTATGAACTGATGGGGAACATTGTTGAAGTAATTCTATCGAAGAACATCACCCTTAGCAATGTTGACTTTTCTTCTTAAAGCAGGGTATCGAATACCAGAGTGTGAAGTTGACTAACAGCTGCTCATTAACACACAGTCACTGGCCCCCATATCAGCCGTGGGATCTACTGCAGGCCTAAGTATCCTTGGCATGTTCTGTTATCTCTGCCTCTTTGTTGACCTGTCAGTCACTCCTAGCTCACCAACCATTCTATGAAGTCTAATCCAGCACTGCTTACAGATGCAGTGATATTACAAGGGCCCAGTCAGAACAGACACATAATACACTGTCCAGAGATATTAATTAACAGAGAAGAGAGGATTTCCCCACAATTTCCCTCTACCTTTCACTCCTTGAACGCAAGAGGCCAGTGTCTAAGTTCCATTGTCCTTTCTCCCTGTTATGGTCCCATCCCTCACCTCCCCTCCTCTCCTTGACTATCTTGCCTCGGCAAGGCTTCCTCCTCCTTCCCAAGCTGCAGAGAAACTGGGAGCAAGAAATGAGTTGAATGGACCTTTGAGATTACAGTGTGGAGCTGACATTGCCAGTTAAGTCAGGCAGATCTGACTTAATTGATTAATTTAGTCATTGGAGCAGAGCCAACCCAGCAGCTGGGATTAACCTCTCCATCTGACAGTGTGCTGGTGAGTCAGACCTGTTGGGGTTTGAGCCTGTGCTCTGGGGTGGCTGCCTGGGTGACCTTGGCCATGTTACTTACCGTGGCTGAATCTCAATTTCCTAATCTGTGATAGAAGACTAAAATGCATCTTTGGAGGGCCTGGTGAGGATAAGCTATGATAACACTAGTCTAGGTGCCCTTTAGAGACAGAGGGAGGTGAAAGTGCTTATTGTGTGTGGAGCAGAGGAGGATCCTGTCTTTCTCAGGAAGGAATCCCAAGGCCGGGTCAGAAGAGGTTATAATTTGGCTCTTCTGTTCGATGCGCTTCTCAGACCGCCCAGGGTTTGCAGCTTAAACAAATAAATTATCCTGCTCCAGCAGGCCCTGTGTTCTGTAGCTAGCCATATGTTGGAGGAGATAGAGATCCTTATCTGGCAGAGTAATATTACCCAGCAAGGGATGACATTTCTTATCAGAGGCTCCGAGGAGTCAGAGATAGGAGCTTTCCTTTTCACTGACTNCAGACCTCTATGTGTTGGGCTGGCAGGGAGGTTGGGAAGGGCTTGCCGCCCAGGGGTGGACAGCTGAAGCTGTTGCAGGCATCAGCTGGCCTTCATCTCTTACAACAACCCGGCCTGATAGGCCGCCTCGTCAGAAGTGGGTCCTTTAGAGATTTTTGCATTTTGAACACACTGGTAGAGACTAGGCAGAGGGGAATGAGGAAGGAAGAAAGGAGTGCCTCCACTTAGGGTGGAGGCAGAGCCCTGGCCTGTGTGGGGACTTCCCCTTCTAGGAATAAGCAGGCAATCCCCCTGATGCATGGACAAAGCCTGGGTTTCTGGGCTATAGGTCTGGAGTGTAGCTCAGATCCTTGTACCTACTGAAACCAAGCTATTGGCGTGCTTCTGTGTGCTCCCCCAAGTCAGCTTCCTAGAGCTCTCTGCCTTGTGTTTTGTCCTGGAAAGGGAGTTGTGTGGAAGCATCCACAGGGTAACTGAACGGCGGAGTGCCATGCCTTTTGTCAGAGGAGATACTGACCGGATAGGAAGGCAGAAATAGAGTTTATTCTTCCTCTGACCTCTCTTGGTTCCTTTCTAATTTAGGCAGCATCTACACAGAAGGCCCTGACTTTGAAACCTGGCTTTCATTCCTTGTGATGTTTGCCAAGTGGACCCCTTTCAGCCTCAGTATCTTTGTCTATAGTATGATGAGGCAATATTGCATCTTTCCATGTCTCCCATGACTAGTTTCGGGGTTCTCAGTTTCAGGGCCCTGAAAGGAAAGTTTCAGGGCTTCTGAAGGGAAGACTTTATAAGGTCCCCAGAGACCTATTCTGAGGAAAAGCTCACTGCAGATCGGGTACCATCATGAACCCAGGGAACCACATGCTTTGGGAATGTGACTTCTATTGTAGGCACATGCTCAGCGCTCTTCCCTTCCTGGTTTTTGGGAAGTCTTGTCCAGCTCTGCTCTCAAGTAATAATCTTGCTTCATCAAAAGGAAGGAGAAGTGGTTTTCTGTCTTCCGGGACCCCATNCCATCAGCAGTTCCTGCCTCTGCTTCTTTCCTGGTGGCCCCACATCTCTGTTGCCTCCTGTTTCTTTTCTCCCCCTTTCTTGGGTCTTATCTTGGGGCATTGAGTTCTTGTCTTATTCGATTTTGGTGTCCCTCACATCCTTTCCCAATGACCAAGTCCAGGTACTAAAAGTCCAGGTCTGACCATGCTCTTCTTCAACTTAAATGTAACCAGGAACTCCCTGTCAGCTTCAGGACCATAACCACACCTCTTGATATACTATTTATGGCTTCCATCAGCATCATCCCATCCGTGAATGCAACCTGATCACCTTTGACACCTCCACCCCACCTCCAGTGTCAGGAGTCGGTCTTCAAAAGCAGGTTTCACATCTTGTGTTTGCAACTCCCACTTTCTGTCTTTGACTTCTGTGGTTTGATCCTGTCATTTTTGTGTTTATGCCTAAGAAGTCTGTGCACTCTGATCTGAGTCCAGCTTCACTTCTGGTCCACTCTGTGGCTGGGAACATACTTCTCCCCTCTCTGCCTTTTGGTCAGTATTTGAAACACATTTTAGCCTCTCTGTGTCCTTAATGATAATCTCTTTTCCTCCTTCACCTATTAAAATTACTTTGTGTTTTTGAGATAGAGTTTTTAGCCTAGGCTAGCTTCTTCCTCTACTTCAGGAATGTTTGGATTACAGGTTTGAGCCACCATGTCTGACCAAGGTAGTCTTATGGATAGCATAACTGGATCTTGTTTTTAAACCATTCAGCTATCCTTTATTTGATTGGACAATTTAATCTATTTATAAATAATGTAATCACTGATTGGTCAGGACTTACTGTTGCAATTTTGTTGTTTTCCTAGCTGCTTTGTAGTTTCATTAATTAATCCCTTCTTACACATTCTTCTTTGTGATTTTATAATATGTATTTATTTATGTGCTTTGCTTTTATTCTCCCTCTCTGTGGATCTAGCCACTGTGGATTTTTTCTTTGTATTTTCTGTGAAGTTTACACAAAGCATCTTATCATAAAGTCTGTTTTAAGTTGATGACAGCTTCAACTGCATACACAAAAGCTACTCTTCTTTCCCACCACATTTTACATTATTAGTGTTACAATTTCCACTATTGTGTATCTACTAGCAAACAATTAATGCTATAGTTATCTTATATTTTAGTCTTGCAAATTGTGTCCTTGAGTTGAAAATAACTTCTGTACTACCACTGCAGTATTTTTCTGAACTTGACCATTTCCTTACTTTTATTGTGAGTTCTGCATGTATGTGTCTTTGTGCTATTAGTGTCTTTTTATTTAAACTTGAGGGGCTTCCTTTAACGCTTCTTTTAAGACAAGCCTCATGCTGTACAGCCCCCTCCCTCATCTTTTCTCTGTCAAAGAAAGCTTTTCTGTGCCCTCCATTTCTGAAAGACAGCTTTCAGGTATTTGATTGACAGTTATTCTTTCAGCACTTTGAATATATCATCCCACTCTCTTTTAATTTTCAAGATTTCTGCTGATAAATCTGCAAATGTTCTTATGACAGTTCACCTGTATATAACAAGTTAGCTTTCTCTTATTGCTGTCAGATTTCTATGTCTTTGGCTTCTGAGAGTTTGATTATAATGTGTCTCAATAGAGATCTCTTAACACCTGTCTCTTATACACATCTATAGAGATCTCTTAACACTAACCAGATTGGG
>LZPO01077246.1:0-20378 GCA_001675575.1 Neotoma lepida
TAGCTTAAATACCCCAAAACAGACAATCCGTTTATATGAAGGGCTGTGCCAATCTCCAACAAGTAAAAAGAAAGAGCATGCCTTTGAGATACCAATCAAGGACAAAGCCTCATTCTTCCAACCTTGGGTCTTCATATGACTACTGGTCTAACCATGGAAACCCCAGAGTGATCATAGCATACTCAGCCCTGTGCCCAACAGCACAGGGAGGGCTGTCACTAGCGGCTTCACCATTCCTGACCACTACTGTTCTACACAGTCAGTAAGTAGCGTGGGATTGTGGCTTCCTTTATGCTTTCTTTCCTTTTCTTCTTGGTACCTATGAACATATCCGCTCAAGCAAGTGAAGTTGAAGATCAGAGGAAACAGGTGTTGATAGCAGTCCAATGAACTTGATGCCCAGTTTTCACTGATCCCATGTGGTGTACCCTGTTCTCTGCAAAGGCAGCGTATTCTTTGATTGATGGGTTCACACAGCCCATCTCTGTGTAGAAACCTATCACAAGAATGTCAATCAATCTAGCACAGCCACTGTGTGCTCACAACACTCACTGTTAGTCACCCACAAAATGGCACCCTCCAAAAATAAGCAGAGTCCACTCCACACCCTCCACCCCAACTATCCACCTCCACATCTCTTTTGCCAGTGTGAGATACTGGGGGAGACCACAAAGTGATTTCATTTTAACAGCACAACTGTGGAGGTTAGAAAAATCCATTTATAAATGGCCAACATTCTCTAAAATAATCAAGTCATAAATATGCCAACTTGCTTTCAAGTTCAAAATTAACTCTAAAGGTGGTCAGTCTCCAGGAACCACTCATGGGGCAGAGCGCTCGAGGGGTGCTGTAGTATCTGTAGAAACACAGTATTCTACTGGAAGGGGAAAAGTGGCTGGGCCCCGCACTGCTCCCACTTGAGGCAGTAAAACTTGATTTTGGCTTTTCCTTCTCATTGCTTGTTTCATTTTTGTTTGCTCTTGTGGGGCTTTTTGCTCTATGAAGATATACTGGAAAGTACTGCCAAGCCCTTGGTGGATGCCCAGCGCTGCGTGAGAAGCATTACAAATACTTCCAGCAGACAATGTTTGGCTCATAGGCACACTTCTGAACCTCGGAACANTGCAAACTCTGCAGGGATGGTTATGGGAGCAGTCAGGGTCAGTGTGGGCAAGCGCACCCCTGCCCTTTATCTATGAGTGTTTGGTCACAGGCACAGGGCAAAGAGGAAGGAAGAGGAGCCAAGGACAGAGAAGAGGACAAAGGGGAGAGAAAGAGGGAAGGAAAAAGAAGAGACAAGTGAGGATTTGCTCAGGCCTTGGCTAAACACTTACTGGTTGAACAGTACCCGGGAGCGCACGATGAACTTGAAGATGTACTCCAAGGCTTTTATGGCTTTGTACAGCTGCTCGTTGATTCCTGGCTTCTCAGCACTGGCCACGTAGGTCCGTAACACCTTGGTCAGCTTCCTAGCCCCAAGAGAAACATGTCAATCAAGAGTTCCGAAATCCCAACTCGATGCTTAACTGAGAGCAAAGCTTACAGGAGCGTTACTTTCACTCTGGTTTCCACTTATGCATATATGCACGTTCATAAAGGTTTTCTAATCAGACAAAGCACCTGATGGAATGTCTTCCTGGTAGTGTAAAAATATTTAAGGGGTGGAATGAAAGAGATCCTCACTAGGGACCATCAGCCACCTCTCTGCAGGCTAGCTGATTTGCTGTAGCTAAAGGCCTTAANGCTGAATAGGAAATTGTTAGATGACAATTTCCAAATCAGCAACACAAAATTTGAACTGACTGTCCAAGGATCCCTATTAAGAGGATGAAAGTGAGATCTTTAGAATAGATGCTATATTTCTTAATAATTGAATTCCCCCAAAACATTTAATTTTAAAAACATAAATAATCACTGTACTTCTCATGGTCATATTCATAAACTGGGAGCATGAAACAACTCACTAACATGAAAAAGTTTACACAAATCACAACACATACAAATTTATCAGAATTATTTTTCAAATTATCCATCCCATGACAGACATAAATATGGGAAATAAATACAAATGAATTCTTCACTTGGAGACTGTAATTCATAACGTCTTAAGGTTTTGGCAGTTTTTATTGAGGTGGGATGAAGCTGTTTGTTTGTTTGTTTTTNTGTTTTGAGACAGTCTATGTTGTCTTAGNNGCCCTGGGACTATTCAGCANTTCTCAACCTGTGGGTCTCGACCCCTTCTTAACTCCTTTGGGGGTTGCATATCAGATATTTACATTACAAACCATAACAGTAGCAAAGTTACAGTTATGGAGTAGCAATGAAAGAATTTTATGGTTGGGGGTCACCACAACATGGGGATCTGTGTTTAAAGGGTCGAAGCATTAGAGGGTTGAGAACCACTGATAGACAAGGCTGGCCTCAAGAGTACTAGTATAAAAGGCATGTGCCACCACACCCAGCCATCAATACCTTCTAACAAAATTGTTGGCATAGGGAAAAGCTCCAAAGTTTCCTTTTTTGCTTCATTACATATAACCAGAGAGTCCAAACGGTAACTGATTCATTCAGAACTTCAGAGTATATGAGAAGTTCAATTAAAAACAAACAAAATTTGAGAAATATAATTTTTAAAAGTAATCAACTTCATTAATAAACAAATACATGTAAATTAAAATAAGACAGGGATGAGAAAGCATCTCAGTAGGAAGATGCCCGCAGCAGGTGCCAAGCCCAGCATCCAATCCCCAGCCCATGGGGGAAGAAAGTAAATAATACAGTTATATAAACAAATAACAAGTAAGATATTTGCCTAGTAAAGACAAGATGTGGGATAAACAGGAACAATACTCTTTGGAGGGAAANCAACAAACATTTATCAGGGTATTTTATCACTGACACCAGTTACAAGCAAAAATATTCAAATCCTTTGACATCAGCACCTTCCCTTTGAGGAAATCTCGTACAGCAGCAATTACAGATNTATTCAGTAACATTTGCCTCAGTTTTGTCTGCAGTAGTAAAATATATAAGCAATATGATACCTATCACTTGAGCTGTTAAATAATTTAATTATGAAAGAGACTAGAACACGGCTCAGCTGTTAAGTACAAAAAGGGAGAGGCCGGACAGGAGGCTCTATCACCACTAACGTGGACTGNTGGAGTTGTTTCATTTGTTTCATTTATAAGACAAGGTCTCCTGTGGCCCAGGCTGACACTGAACTTGCTGCTATGCAGCTGAGAATGACCTTAGACCTCTGCTCCTCCAGCCTCTACCTCCAGAGTGCTGGGATTACAGGTGTATGCCATCAGACTTTGTTTATAATGGGCTGAGGCTCATGCCATGGCTTCTGTGCACTCCACCAACGGAGCTGCAACCATGGCCACACCCCGTCAATCTATGCAAAGGGATGTTTCTAAGTTGCTGGGGGAAATACAAAGTGAGACAATAATTTCATAAACTACATATGAGTCTCTCTGGTTCAGCAAATGTAGTTCCAAGTGTTCACCCAAGAGAAATGAACACTGTGTCTATAAAACACAAGATTTCTCAGCCTTACGCAGAATACCAGGAAACTAGTGGCCCCCAGCCCATCTATCATTAATGACTGAACATGAGAGAGTCAATTACAACTAAGAAATATAAAAAGACCCAATTCAAACAATGACACATACNGCAATATGGACAAATCTCAAAAGCATTATGTTGGAGGAAAGAGGCCAGGTGCACAAGGGTACATGATGTCCCNGAGAAGACGAAACAGAGCCGTGATACAGAAATGAGAATATAGCTGCTTCTCTGAAAGTGACACAAACTCTAAGACCAAGAGGGGGGTCTTCCTTGGGTGTGGGATAGNAATGTGTTACAGATACCTTGTCCCCAGCAGTGGTTACAAGGGTGGAAAAAAAAAACTGTCTGAATTCATAAAATGACTCTTCCTACATGTACATTATTGTAGCAATGAAAAAGCTTTTAAGTTTTGTTATCTTTAAAGATTTGTTTATTTTTATATGTACGTGTGTGTACATTCACCATGTGTGTGCAGATATCCACAGAGGCATCAGATCCCAGGGAATTAGAGTTACAGGCAGTTGTGAGGCACCACGTGATGCTAGGAATGAAATTCAGGTCCTCTGAAGGAGCACAAAGTACCTGTAATCATTGAGCCATTTCTCCAGGCCTACATCTGAATCTTAAACAAGCAAAACTACCACAGTGTACGGTTTGTAACGATGGATCAATGGGTAAAGTGCTTGCCACACAAGCAAGAGGACCTAAGTTCAATCCCCAGGACCTGCTAAAAAAAGCTAGGCATTGTAGTAGCATGTGCTTGTAACACCAGCACTAGAAAGGCAGAGACAGGAGGATTTGTGGNATTTACAGGCTAGTGAGTCTAACCAAATCAGTGAGCTCCAGGTTCATCGAGAGGCCCTGCCTCAGAAGACAAGATGAGAGTGAAGGGGAGCTCCTGATAACAACATTTGATCTGTGCATGTACACACACCTACACAGACATATGTAGATATACAACACACACACACACACACACACAATTTTTTTAGATTTTTTTAAATTTTAAAAAATTTTATTTGATATGTATTGTTATTTTGCTTGCATGCATGTCTATGTATAACATGTGTGTCTGGCACCATCAGAGTCCAGAAGAAGGCATCAGATTCCTGGAACTAGAGTTACAGACTGGCAGATTCACTTCTAAGAATCAAAAGTTTCCTTAGAATTAAGATTTTTTACTGTTTTAGAGGCNGGTGAGATGCTCAGTGGTTAGGAGCACATCCTGCTCTTCCAGAGGAACCAAGTTTGGTTCCCAGCACCCATGTNGGGTGCTGTCACTCCAGCTCCAAGAGAACTGGTGCCCTCTTCTGGACTCCATGAACATCTGCATTCACATGCACATACCCAAACAAATACAGATATATGCAGACATAATTTAAATTTTTCTTTTAAAACTCTTAGGAAAAAAGGTTTTACTGTTTTAAGTGCAATGTCAAACATGTGGGGTCCTACTTTTTATTATATTACCTACATATGGGTTCTTATTATTTTATACTAACTCTTGAAGTTAATGTAAAAAACAATGGATTGGCAGTTTATTAAAATATGGTACAAATAAATATCTATTTTCCAAAACACACGTCTTTTCAACAGACAGGACAGACANAACAGGAGGCTACCGACTCTTACCTCTATCTCACCTAAGCCTAAAGATAAAAATGGTGCTTTAACTTCTCCCATTGGATAATTTCCCAAAAACTAAACACACACGTGCCCACACAAACACACACACACACACACACACAAACACACACACACACACACACACACACACACACACGCCACTTTTTCTCAAATGGGGTCTCATATAGCCCAGGCTGTCTTCGTACTCATGTAGCCTAGGGGTTTGAACTTCTGATCTTCCTGATTCCGACCTCTGAATGCTGGGATTACAGGTCTGACCCATCACAACCAGGCTAGATGATGCCAGGCCTGGAACTAAGGGATTCAAGCATGCTAGGCAGGCACTCACTCTACTGAGCTATATCCCCAGCCCCTAAACTCCTCCAGTGAGGATACCAACCCATCTCTCAACAACCCAGCCCAGCAAGACTGAGGCCCACACTAGGCAGTAGATACTCCAGGTAGAACTCAGCATTGCTCTCAATTCCTGAGTTAAAGTGGGAAGGCTACTCTCAAAACAGTTGATCAGTCATGCTTAGAAGGAAAACTTTGAAATCAGCTTACATATGGTGACCCTGCTATATGCATAGACATCTGCTGGCCTTATCCACAATCCCTGAAGAGCCATGCTCGGTCTCTAGGGCAAGAANGCACTACAAACTATTTTTTTCCCAGAGAGTCTATAAGAAAATGTCCAATATGCCAACCCACAGGGCATCTCCACTGAGCCAAAAGAGAGCTTTAAATAAACATTAACAGAAGACTAATAAAAGGCTCATCACAGCTTGCTTTGCAGGCTTCAAGAGGTTCTGGAGCTCCCACCCTTACCAGGAACTCTTCCCACCACCTGTCATAAGCAGGCAGGACAGGGCAGGAAGGGACCCGCAGAACAACACTGGGTTGGGCAACCCACTGGATTCACTGGCTCGTGTCACTGGGCCTTGAGTTCACAACTACACACAGGCTTTTCTCTAAAACAGACTTTTACAAAGTCTCCTTAGAATCATAGATGGGGCCTTGGACTCATTTTATAGACTCTAACTTCTAAGTGTGGTGTTCTTAAAGAAATGGTGTGTATGGCTTAGTTGTTTTTTTTTTTTAATTTTCAATGCAATTACACATTACAGAATTTGAATACATGTCATTAAATCCCAACATGAGAAAGCAAGTAAATGAACCCCAATAACTGCTTAGTGCTTTGCTATCTAAGATTCAGGGTTTATTCTGAGCACTCTAATAACTCATTCAAATTCTCAAACAAGACCACAATAAAATTGTCTAAGATCACACAATTCATAAAGGACAGAGCTGTCATTAAGCCCATGTATCCTGCATTCAGAATTGTGTTACCAAACAGGAGGTATCCTGCCTTGCTGGCCCAAGCCCTATACATCCCCTGTGTGCTCAGACAGGGTTGGGGACAAAGGGCCCAGAGGGACAGAAANAAAAAAAATCTAAGTAGTTTAATAGCTAAAACTTGTGTAAGAAAAGGGAAGACATACTTTAAGAAGTAAGGAAACTGGTTGAAGAATACAAAACTGCATTTTATGTATACTAAAGGGCCAATAACCTCAAAACAGAAACATATCCATTTATTCATTCATCAGATGCTTGCTGGGGAGCCGCAGCGTGACAGGTGCATGCATCCATAGATCAGCTTCATCGAACATAAGCACAAATTTTCAAAGATAAATGGATGGTATGGAGGAGAACGAAGATTCATTCCAGAACATGAGGCTTATTTATCACATATCTCTTCCAACAAGATTTTTAGGTCTGTTAAGAAAGAAACAATAATACCAAGTATGCCAGTAAACCCAGAGTTTGGAGTTGAGAAATGTATGGTCATAGGCCAAAGTCACGGAGGAAAAACACTGCAAACATTAGAGAAGGCAGCAGTGGTTTTTTAAGAAACCCAAGAGAACTCACGTGTAGGCCAAGGTCGCACTGAAGTGTTTCTTAATNTAAGTCTCCAAAACAGGATTAAAATGCTGAAATTTCCTATCCGCGATTAGTCCAATGATAAAGACCTGTCAACATAACCAAAACAGCCTCAGGAGTGGCACAAGGAGAACCATTCTGGAATCTTCCTCTGTGACTCAAGGAAATAAGCTGGAAATGTCCCTGCAGAGGCCACTCCCAGGTGTGTATCTCCCTACCCTCACAAGGGTATTAACATAACTATAGTTTCACATTCAAAGTATCCTTGCACTCCTCCAGCTTCCCCTTTGATTGACTCCACAACTGAAAGGCTTTCAAGGTGACTGAGATNGATCCCTTCCCCCTTCAAAGGCTACAGCATCAGCATCAAAGAACACCTCACCATCTGAGCAGATGAAAAGGAGGCCCCCTTACCAGAGCATCAAACACCAAGGTATCAAACGTCTCACTCTCAGAGTTCTCCATCATGATGTTGAAGAGGGCATCCAAGGTGTCCTGCAGGAACTGCAAAGACACAAGAGGTCAGTGAACAGTCCCTGCACCCTACCTCCCCCAGCCTGTGACAACCATGGTCTCTGGCAAGACTCCACGTATCCACCTTTCCCCANTCCTGGATATAGAACTTTAACTTGCAGCCAGGAATGGTGGCACACACCTGTAATCCCAAAACTGGGGAGGCTAGGGCAGGAAGATTGTCTGAGCTATACAAGGAGTTCCAGGCCCACCTGAGCTACAGAGTGAGACCCTGAGACAATAAATATATGAATTAAGCAGTTAAACTACTAATTTCCAAGGTTTTATTAAGGTGACAGGTGAGTGAGGCAAAATTTCACATGACTGAATTGCAGACAAAAGAAGGTCACCCTGGGTCAAGCAAAGGAAGACCAGAGCTGGGAGATGCCCTATGTCACCCAACTCTACACAGAGACCCTTCTCAAGCCTCCTCTTCCATATTTTCGTCAGGACATACCAGATTCATCTATACAAACCAAGTATAAGAGGCCATGAGCGACAAGAAGGAGCTATAGAACATCAGGTTCCAGCTGAGAAAGGGAAAGATCTTCTACCAACTGAGCCATCAAGAAGAAACTATGAGCATATTCCTACAGCTAAGGAATGCAATANTGTGCTGGAAAGTGTTAATATATGACCAATAACTGATGTATTGTTTGTACAGTCTGTTGAAACTCTAAGAAACATGGCATATAGGAAAGCAAAGCATCATTCAATTAAGAAAAAAGTTAAGACTTCAAAGGTATGTCACCCTAGAAGCCATCAAATCCCACAGCCTAAAAGAGGTGCAAAGCGGACTAGATTATACTGAAGTGGTGAGATCCCTGGTGGTGGTGATGCCCAGGAATAAGTAGAACAACATATGATACAATATTGGCCATAAAAGGAGCAAAGTAGAGATGCCTCATCATTAGTCAGTAAGAACACACAAACTCAAACCACACAGACTCCCACATCACACCCACTATAAAGGCTATCACCAAAAAGATGGACAACAGTTCAGTGTGGGANAAGATGCAGAGAAATGAGAGCCTTTGTGTATTCATTGCTGGGAGAAATATCAAATAGTACAGGGGCTTTGGAGAGCAGCGTGACAATGCCTCAAAAACTTAAATATACATTAATCCTATAACTGAACAATAGCATTCCTAGATACACATCCCAAACAAAGGAAAACACAATGCTCACACAAAATCTGCCCACAAAGATCTAAAGCAGCACTGTTTACAATTGAAACAAAGTGAACTAAATGTCCATCAACTGAAGAATGGGTGGACAATGTGAATGTGCTCTATCTACCTCTATCTGTCCTNACAATGGACTGTCCATCAGCCACAGAGAGACGCAAAGTTCCTGGGAAAGCTACAGCATGGCTGCTCTGTCCACTAACTGAATGTGCATGTGGCACCCAGTGGAAGGAGCCAGATTCAGAAGCCACACTGCACAATTCCATTATATTAAATGTCCAGACTAGACAGAGAAAAAGAAACTAGACTATAGGTGGCAGAGACTCTGGGAAGTGACTGTTGACAGCTTTGAATTTCCTTTGTGGGTAAAGAAAGTAGTTCTTCTTAGATAGTACTGGGAACTACACNATTCTATAAATAGACTAAAGCTACTGAACTGAACAGAGTCAAGGGTGAAATCTTATGGTATATAAGTTGCATCTCAAAAACAACACCAAAAAAAGAAAGAAAAAAAAAAAAAAACCTGTCTTTAAGGGTCAAGTAGGTGAAGTGCTGCACAAGTAGAATACCAAAGGGGTGGCTGCATCAGATGTTGGGGTCCAGATTTTGAGATGTCCGGCCTACACACAAGCACCCATAGGCTCTGGCAGTCAACACAGGGCATCTNAGATGTCACAGCCTTTGAAGACTGAGGAAGCACGCCATAGGAACCTGTTCCCAAACTAGTGGGGGCTCCCACTGCCCACCTGTGCTTCGTGCATTAAAATTGAAAGAACTGGCAGGAGAACTGTGGCTCAGAGAGACATGAGTCCCGGTTGTACACCACTGTGCTACCCAACCTCTATGACCAGAGAAAATAGTACANACAACTGGCAGAAGATACTCTACCCTTTCCATCAAGAACTCCAGTCTGGACATGACAAGATCTTAATCAACTCTGATTATTTGGGTCTGTACAACCTTGTTACATTCCCCATCATTTTCAGATTGTAAATCTTTGCAAAGGTCAAAACTTCATGCCATCTGCTAATATCCCTATGTCCCTGCCAACAGGCTTCCTGGGTACCAAGCTCATCACAGATGATGCAAACTCCCTGCAATAGACTTACCAATGGCACTAAGACAAATGACATGGCTCAGAGTCAGAACTAGAGAGAGCGGAGCCTCTTTCTTTGGGCACAGCATCTGGTAGTCAGGGACAAACATGTGGAAAGGGTCCCCACATATAGCCAAAGGCCTGTTGCTCAGACACCTTCCCCTCCCCCCTCACTCTCTGAGTACCAGGTGAAGAATCAAACAGCCATCTTCATTCTCCATTTTCANGGGAATCCATTTCTCTCCCTAAACAGACAAATTCCTTTCTCAATCCATCAAACACTGCTGTCCCTCCTCCACCAGTTATGAAAATACACAGGAGAGTCATGAAATAAATAGAATATACCCCACTATCTATCATTGTCTCGAAATAAAGAAGAAAGAGCCCTGGAAAACCAGATCCCTCAAGTCCTGCTGACCGTCAAGACTGCATGATGTAGGCAAGTCAGTGTGTCTCTCCAGGAACAGCAGGGATGAAGTGTGGTGGCAGGGGGGAAGGAACAAGTCAAGCACACCAGGTAAGGCTAGGTGAGGTCACCCAAGCCCAGCCAGGAGAACCAGCTCACCGGAAGGAGGGAGAGAGAGGAAAACCACTACCATGGATGAACATTCAGATATAATAATACATTAGCTATGGGGAATAGAGACGAGGACAAGATGATTCTAGATTTTTTTTTCCTGGTGTGACACCAAATCAACAGAAGTACAATGAATCTGTGACATGGGGACTTCAAAATGAAAGACAAAATTTCATTAAATGCATGTCTTTTAAAGTACGTTCATTTATCCACCCGGTTTCCATCTGAACTGGGGATTTAGAACCCAAGGAAGTATAAAATGCAATTAACGTTGTCCAAGCCATTGGTATGAGAACAGGACTGAAGAGATGATTAAAATTTTAAGATTAGCGAGGGTATGTTGGAGTGGTTACACAACGGATGCAAGAAAGTAGTGCAACCAAATTAATTCACGCTGAAGTTAAGCACATTGCCGGTTAATTAAGGCCATTTTAAGTAATTAATTTTCCAGAGATAAGGCAGTCCCCTACTGCATACTCCTCTCACAGAGGGTGAAGAACTGAAAAGGCCAAACCAGGCAGTAGAGAAATGATTTATAAAACACCATGGGCCACTGGCCAGCTTAGCATCCCCTGGCCCAGAGGGATCACCCAGACAATGATAACCTACTTGAGCAAGGGAATGGCATTCAAGCACCTTCTATGGAATATGGGAGAAGAACCCAAGGTAGAAAGGATGTCAGAAGCACAAACTAGTAGAGAATAAGAGAGACAGAACTTGATGCTTAAAGAAGCTGAGATCACTGCTCGGACACAGGCTTCCAGGTCAGGACACCGAGTGGAGAGGGTCTACATAAACAGCAGTACCTATACAGTCAGCTATAAATCATACATCTATATCACATCCTCTCACCAAGGCTCAGGGACCATTGGGGATGAGGGGGCAGAAAGATGTTAAGAGCCAGAGATCAGAAAGGTCCAGAGTGAAACAGTGTTTCTGGATGGGACTGCTAGCTGCTCTCATGAATACATAGCAGCTGTGGCTGTCTGCATAAGACTTGCACAAGATGAAGCCAGATAAGCCCCTCCCACTAAATGAGGAGCTATGGATAGTTGATGGTTTCTCAGGGAGACTTTGTTTTCTTTAAGGTTGTGGCTCCTGGTGGATTAACAACTCCAATGAATGNTTCCTTGCCCAGGAGTCTATGGGCTTCATGAATTGGAATTTATGGGTTCTTAAAATTTTTTTCCAAAAGGACATGAAGTAGGGAAAGGGAGTAGGGAGGTGTGGGGATGAATCTGAGAGGAGTTGAGGGGAGGAGGAAGGTGAATGGAATCAAACTATATTGTACGAAATTATCAAGTAATGAAAATATTTCAAATAAATGCATACAAAAACAAACAAAACTAATTAATATCTAACATTTCTCCAGAGTCAAACTGTGAGGCTAGAAGATGAACTCAGTGCCACACAGGAAGGAAATGACCAGGTCAGACTCTTGGTGCTTGTAATATTTATACCACACACAAAGCTGACTATCCAGGTCATTCTGAATAACTTGAAGAATCATGAGTCACTAATAAGAAGGTGACAATGACTGTGGTAAGAGTAAAACAGCCCAGCACAAGCAGGACATCCCCCCTGGGTTAAAACCAGACTACCATGTCCCATGAAACCCCAAGAAACCAGAGAAAAAGGCACTGTCAGCACAGCATCAAGGACTCATCAGAAGAGGAAACAGCATCCACGAGCAGGTGGATTCAAAATCCATGCCTTCCATGTAAAGGCAGATAGCCCTTCCTAAAAGAGCCCAGCAGCACTGCACNCANATAGGCTNAAGTGTCTNCTGAGAGACTATAACCAGAATCTTGCCCTCCCCTGGGGTCAGTGCATGGTAATAGACACCAAACACAAGACCAAGCCTCCCTCCACAGCCCATGTTACCTTCACTACCTCACCACCGTCCACCTTCATCAACTGCCTCAAGTTCTGCTGTAGAAGGTTGGTGTTGGATCTCCACTTCAGCAACCCCAGGAGGTCCACTGCAAACAGAACGCAAGAATCAGCTCCCCATTCCCACAAGAACTTTGTCTCAAATTCATGCCGCATGTGGGGTTCTCTGCGAACATTTCACAAAGGAGAACGCAACTCAATTTCAAAAGGTTCGCCTGCTAAATACTTCATTACTGANTGCCAACATACTTAACACCAGTGAAGTTGAAGTCATTATTTCCAGCCACATTTACCAGGAAATGATTTTCATGTAGGAGCTTTCAAAATGCATTTGGGAACCAAAACAAGGGTAGTGTTTCCCACCTATTGGAGACGGCTGCCAACCACTGCAGCACTTGAAAGATGNTGCCCACCCAGAAAGGGCTGCCAAGCCCTCATNCCCTCATCTTGAACAGGAAAAGTGGCTTTTCCTGTTCAAGAACAAATATCTACTTTTTTAAAATAAAATAAAACAAATTTACATCGTGAAACTGCAAGTTGAGCAATCTGTGGAGCCACAAAGACCAGGAGGAATTGAGACTTCTCCTTGAGCAGCTGCCTGCTGCCCTCTGAGCTGTTTGTGGGTTTTAGTAGAAAAGGCCAAGATGGAATAGACTAGATTTCAGAGATCCAAAGGAAGGGGGATACATCTGTTTGTGGGGAGATGAGGGGAATGGAGGAGTACGTCCACAAATGTATGTGTAGAGGTCCAAGGTCAACCTTGGGGATTTATTCCTCCTGAACCATTCTGCATGTTGCTTTTTAAGACAGGATCCCCCCCCACTGAATCTGCAGTTTAATTCAACTCAATGGGCTNGGCAATGAGTTCCAGGAATCCACCTGTCTCCACCCACCCACTCCCAAGTACTAAGGTTACTAAGGTTACAGGCACATGCCTGTGCTTTTATGTGGGTGCTAAGGACCCNTATCATATCCTCATGCTTGCACAGCAGGCAGTCTGCAGATAGAGACGTTTTCTCAGGCCTCGGGTTCTTTGTGTTTTGTTTTGTTGTTAAAGCTTGAAGGATTCTGCTTGAGACATGAAGATGTTCTTGAAGGTNGGAAGACAGAATCTAAGTCCTGTCTAGGAAAGCACACGTGCCTGCACCCCTTCACTTGTGGTTATATCACTATGCCATTACTTGCAAAAATGCAACTAGCAAACTGCATCTAATCTACTGTTTATGTGCATCAGGAGCATCAGCTACAGAAGAGTCTGAAAGCACCAAAATAAATAAATAAACAAATAAATAAAGTCAAGGCTCACACTAACACTGAAAGCAAGCATATAATTTTGGATCTAGGTAAGAATTGGGTAAACAGCCAAGCATTCTAATTCCAGAATCANGACACACAAAAGTCATCTACAGCCCATACAGATTTCCATGTATTTCACATCACCTCGGGCATCACTGACGACTAAAAGAGGAAAACAGAGGGGGGCAGCGCATAGCACCCACATACACTGTGGGTTATGTAAAGCCAGCTGAGTCACACAGTAACTACAGAACACTGGGCAGGGAGTTTCCCTTGTTTTCTTGTCTGAACAGCGGGTACAATGCTGCACAATTTGCAGCTCAGCTAAAAGAATCCAATGATANAACATGTAGCAAGCTTATCAAGACACCCAACACAAAATGCAACCAGCAGCAGTACTTCAATTATGAAAGGAGCTAGAAATTTGGGGTGGAAGTTGACATGTTGTGATTTCTAACTGNAAGTAAAATAACAAGAAAGGATAATTCTTGTCCTGACACACTCCTGGTCCCAGGGTTGGGGATATTTCCATCTCACAAGTGATCAATGTTTCTTTAATGACGACCAATGCATCATCTGAACNCCATTCATTCCAAGTTGGTGTCACATGTGATATGACAGGGCTGAGCCTGAGCTCTATATTGCAACTTCAATTTTTATTTATTTATTTATTCTTGGGTTTTGTCCTTTTTTGTTGTTGTTTGTTTGTTTTGAGACAGGGCTCACTGGACAGGTCATTATAACACATGCCACTCTAGGTTCTGTACTGCAAATGTGAGACAAATTTTCAAAAGAGTAAATTAATATATCACCTCATGGGGTGGTGCTTAAGGAACAGCTTGCCCCACCCTCACAGAGCTACCAGTCAGANAAGGCCTTCCTTGCTCCATNCCCTGCTCCCAGGGACTCAACACAGTTGGATTCATAATTATTCTTTGTTTCATGACTCCTTTCTCTGTCATTACACAGTAAGCTAATTGAGACGAGGACTCCCATCTCACAGCTCTTTTCCTATCCCCTATGGCAGCCTGCACAGCGCTGAGGACAGAGATCTTTAATACAAACCTTGATGAATAATTCAGCCCCTGCTTTTTTCCCTAAGTAATGGAACTTTGCAGGAACAAATTATGGTTTCAGGAAAATGATTCCCTCAGAGGAGAAACTGGGAGTCCACACATAGATGCCAAATGGGGCACCCTTTCTTATATACTCCTGGCATGGCACAATCCCAAAAAGGGGTATCAGTGCTGGCATGAAATGAAAGCTAGATTCCTCCTTCTGTTCAGTGAGCAGCATCACTTTGGAATTTCCTTGTTGCTTGGCAACAGCTGCTGCTGAGACCAGGGCTCTCTCCCTGGGTACCAGGGAGGGAATCACCCTGCAGATGGTGAGATTCAAGGAGCTGGAAGGTGAAAGGAGGAATCCACACACCTCCCTGGGAGGTTTCCTCCCCCCCCCACCCCCCACCGCCTGCACTCTCTCTGGAAGGGATGTGTGGTTTAAAAAAGATGCTGTGGTTTAAAAAAGATGCTGTGGATGAGAATTGTTTTGAAAGGAAATTATGATCAAATTTCAAATAATATCTAGCAATCAATACATCTGGAACATGATCCATATATAAGACGGTGACTTCCTCTGAAGTAAAAAGTGACACACAGCAGATCTCAGCACCTGCTGAAACACTAAAGCACCACATATAGGGGCCAATGACCGAACTGGGGACACCACCATTAGCCTGCATTAAACCAGGCACAAACACTAGTTTGTTGAGCATACCCAGAGAGTTTCATTCCTAGTACAGGAACATTCTTTCCACAGCCCAGTCACAAGCTGGAACCCACACAGCTGACTCATGTCCCCTGGGCTCCAAACTCCTGCAATCCTCCCCTCCCCCACTGCTTGNACCACTCCAGTCCCTCTGGGAAGGAGTTTCATTTGCTGGTGGGGATTACCACATGGCAGGAAGTTAGGACCCTTCAGAAATGATTCAGACAAACCCATGATGACTTAGCAACCAGGAAGCAACCAAATGGCCCCAGAGTGTCCGTAGTCACAGAGACCCAAACAACCCAAAAGTGTCTGGTAACTTAAGCCCCTCACTGATACTCAGGAAGCCAGTGGTGGGAAAACACCACTGGGTCAAGCTGAGGAAGAGAGATGGAAGAAGCAGGCAGTGAACGTGTGGAAGACATCTGACCCAGGTCTGGCATGCCTAAGCCCTCAGGACACCAGCATTTCTCCCTCCAGAGTCCCATCTTCCAAAGGACAGGGTTACCTCTGTGCTAGGCTTATCCTGTCAGAGTCCAAAAGATGCCTGCCTCTCAGCAAATCTCAAACTCCAGCCATGACTGACAGACAACACGGAGATGTGATTCCTGATAATGGCAGACATTAATAATCACAATTCACATCAGGCAGTTAAGAGGGGAAAAAATTGGATTCTCAAGCTCCATTTCAAGAGAGCATAAAGTCTCTGCACAGCTATGACACGGCCACATTAGGAGGATGCGGTTTTTAAACGAAAGATTTGTGCAGAGAGCCTCTGCCTCCTCCAGACGGAGTCACAGCAACAGCACTGGTGTGCTCTGAATAAGAATTGTCTCCACCGGACTGCTGNGTTTCTGGGGAGATGGCAAANGGTGGGAAATGAACTCAGCCAGCCCAAGGACAAGAGGAACCCACTGATGAGTGACCTGCCACATTAGGCTGAGCTGAATGTATGTGCATCAGCCAAGAGGCCTTATCTCACACCACAAGGGGCCTAGAAAATGTCGGGCAGACCAACTTCTCCAAAGAAAGATAACCTAGAGTTATATCAAGGAGAAGCTAAAACAAGGAAGACACAAAGATGGGAGGCACCTTGCACCAGACTGTCTACACCTTGGTCAGAAAGCTCTGGAAGCAGGCATTATTCACATAGGTTCAGAGGACCTTTATTCAAGGTTATTTCTAGGGTCAAGATAGGACCAAGGTTCAACTCCACTCTCTGATCTGATTTCAAATCTTATATACTACCCCTGATGCCTTCTTTCTTTTGTCTGGAAAGTATCTTAAAAAGGAAGTCTAGAGCTGGCAAGATGGCTGAGTGGGTAAGGGAGCTTGCCAACAAGCTTGATGAAACTAAGTTCAATCCCCAGTATCCACAGAGGAAGAAGAGAACCAATTCCTAGAACTCATCCTCTGACTACGCACCCCCCACGCACACACCTTAAATAAATACATGTTTAAAAATAAAAATAAGTCCCTTCATTGTTTACTCTCCCTGCAGAGTTAATCCTTAAATGAAAATAGAAGTGTGAATTTTAAACTATGACGGATGCCACCTCCTCTTCCCGAGTGCATGGACATCTATGTGGGTCCTTATCAAAGGACAGAGTGAGTGACNTCCACACACCCACAGCAAACTCCTCCACTCAACAAGCAGCCAAAAGGGATGTGTTTGAGAGGGAGGAGTTCTAGAACTCACCGTTCTGGGTCAGTTTGGTGGAGCACACCAGCGTGGAGATCTGGAAAGAGTCCTTGCTGATGGTGCAACTCCCAAGACTCTGCATGCCCTTGCCTGTGGCTGAGTGGCCCTTTTCTTCCAATTCCGCCTTGGTAGAAGGGAGGCTCAAGTATGTGGCTGCATCTTCCAGCTTTTTGGCTTCAGCCTGTGGGTTTGATTGTACAGTATGTCAAACAACATTCGTCGAGGCCACCATCCAGGTTATGCATGCTTTATTATGTTGAATCCTTTCAAGCTTCCCATCCCCTTCTATGCTGTGTTCTAGGATGTGCTTTACCAGTGTTCCCTCTTCCTGTGCGTTAATTCACATCCCCAGCCTTCACATACAGCANGGAATGTGTTATTGCCTGTCATCTTCTCTCATTAGCAACAGCAAAAGGGCTGGTCATCATAACTGCTCATTTACATAATTAAATGTAGCTCAGTGCTAGAGAGCTGCTCTCTCCTCAGGGTGGGAAATGTCAGCTGTGATGTTCATCTTGATCGCAGGCTTGATTGGAGTGAGAAGCTACCAGAGTTCGGTAAAGCACACCTCTAAGTATGTCTATGACAGAGAATTAACTATGAAGGAAAAGTTACCTCCTGAAACCAGGTACATCCGAGGGTTAGGGACCCTAATGGAATAAGAGTCTTCTTCCACTGTATTCTCTCACTCTGCTTCCTGGCCACCATGATGTGAGGTGCCCCATCACATCCTCTCCATCATGAAGGACTGAAAGCTCTGGTATCTGTACCAGAACGCACCCTGCCTCACGTTAGCTGTAAACCTCAGGTATTTAGTCACAGCCATGTAAAACTAACAGTTCAGTTCGGGTGAGGAAGTCGNAAAGAACCAATCACATAAGTATCCCCAGTGTCCCAGTAATGATGTGCATACCTTGTAGACAATAAGGTCATGCTCCCCATCTCTCAGGGTGGTCCCATCATATCTCATCAGCTTCACAAAGGCCAGTGCAAAGATTTTCTCAGATTTATCCTTAGCTGCAAAGAAAACCAATAATCACCCTCCACAACACTTAGAACAAAGTGGCATTATCACATTCTATCAAGGACGCCTTTATGAAAACAATCACCAAGCTGCACTGGTGAAGCCAAGGGAAGATGTAGAGGAATGGACCACAGTCACAGCTAGGACCATGGCATCACAGAAGGGTCAGCTGTCCTCAGAGCAGTTCCAACACTCAATTCAAAGCTGCAGGGAAGAAGAGACTGTGGACTATGAGAACCAACTGCAGAATAAAGAGCAGGAAAGGTCTGCAGAAGACTGCAGAGGAAGGCTCATGATGCTACATTTCAGAGCAATAAGGAACAACAAAAGAGGACATGGTGTGGTGTGAACAGGAACAAAGAGAGACCAGGGTGTGAACAGGGGTTAGAAACATAAGACATGGCAAAGGGCCAGCGCAGGGAAGGAAAACTCACCGCTGGGGGGCCTGAAGACCTGACTGGAAAATTTAAATGCCTTTAGTAAGAAAGTGCAATGGCCAGACCTGCATGTGGGGCTCATGCCCCTCCCCTCATTCAAGTTTCCCCCACAGCATCTGAAAGAGTCAGTGGCCAGCTCGTACATGTTCTCTGCACCTGATGGAATTTTCTTCATGGTTCTCATGACTAGCAGATAAGTGTGTGTCGGGGGGAGGGCATTTATTTGTCATTGTTATTGCCAGTGTCAGTCTACTGAGCCCTGGACTCTAAAGGTTTAAGAGTATGCATGTGTGTCTGTGTCTGTGTGTACATGTGTATATGTGTATGCATGTATTGTATATATATGCATATATATGTATTTCTATATGTATATATGGGAACACATGTGTGTATGTATGTATATGTCTGTATCTGTATGTCCATGTGTGTGTATGTTCATGTAGGTATATGTATGTGTACAAATGTATATGTGTGTATACAAATGTATGTGTGCATATGTTTATGTATTGTGTATGTATATGTGTAGATGTATATATGCATATATATATATATGTGTATGGGAGTATTTGTATTATTATATATAGGTGTATATGTGAACATGTGTACATGTATCTGTGTGTATGCATGTGTGTATGAGTGNATATGTGAGCATATATATGTATATATGGGTACAGACATGTAAATGTGTATATGTCTGTGTATATTTTTTTACTGCCATTTCCCAGTGCATGAAATAAAGCCTGGCAAACAATAGNTACTCAAAAAACACTAGCACTAGTTAGGGAGAGGACCAACAAACAGGTAAGATCTCTTCGGCCACAAAGAAAGCAAAACCCGGCAGCGTGCATAGGAGAGGCCCTGTGGTTGGATGGTCAGAACAGATGTCTCTGAGAAGGTAGACAGACCATGTGACAGGAAGAAAGGATGCAACACAGAGGTCAAGTGGCAATGAGGACCCAGCTCATCTGGGGACAGAAGGCCAATGTGGCTGGTGAGTGAGGCAGTGAGAGCCACAGAACAGCAGGGACAGGTAAGGTAAGNACACAAACAGAGTCATGACTGAAGAGATGAATTCCATAAGCTGCCACCTAAGCATGGCACACAGACACTGAGGTGCAGAGCCAGAAAATGTGTCAAAGGTATACATTCAAAAGTCTGTTTGGAAAGGAAGGGACAGAGGAAGACAGGGAAGGAGCATACATCCACCTTCCTCCAGTTAAGAGGCTCCAAACATTCATCCCAGGACCTCAATGCCCAAGAAGTTAGACCTTTCTTATCCTGATAGTTACACTACCTTCCTTCTAGGCAACAGGGGCTCAGTAAATGTGGCGAATGAGTTAAAGGACAGTCAACCAACCAGAAACTAGAGACACAGAAACGGAAGAGATGTGCCTTACTAATCTAAGACACACCTCCGTGGAGAGGCAGCAGAACATGTGAAAGCTGCCGGTGTCCCAGTGATAAGGACCGGCTCCTGCTAAGCTTGGGTCCTCAGGGGAGCAGCAATCTCTAGACATACGTTCAGTGGCGCTTCTCAGCAGACAGCTTCTACTACGCCTACAGCTGAGGGGTACAAAAAGGGGGCTTCGTTCATTAACCCTGCATCTTCAACACTCAGGGAAGGGTCACTGTCCACCACATGCTCACCAAGAGCCATCACGAAGTAGATGGATCATTCTCCCACAAACTCAGAGTCCTGTGAACCATATAGCAGGATCCCACATATTCTTAAAGAGTAACCAAGGC